>CM024809.1:15819486-15984866 GCA_014281875.1 Nibea albiflora
TTTTTTCTGTTGCGCTCTTGCAGCCTGAGCGCTAATCAACAAAGCATCCCCTCTTCAGTGTGGCCTGCAGGCTCTCCCGTTAATCCTGCGATCATTCCACCAAATTCCACCGTGGTAGGTAGGAGCAATGAGCAGCCAGAGCGAAGCCTGCGAGTTTCAGTCGAATCAGTTTAAGTGCTACATGGAATGCACAGCTTTAAAAAGGTCTTAACTCCCGAAGACAGTCGAGCTCCAAAATGCTTTCACATTCATGAGGCGTGTTGTTTTCTTGTGCACTGTGAACTGAAGCCACATTAAATTGCCAGAAGATGGAATGGAGTTTGGCGTGAAGTTCATACTACATAGACACTTGACAACTGACCACAACCCTAATGACACCGTCAGGAGCCAACTGTCTCTCCACAGTCTCTAGCCCTCTACTCTCCTCCCTCTAACGCCCCCTCCCACTCTCTCCTACATATTATATTAACCACTGCATGTTTATTCAGATGACCTTCGCACTAGCTGGTCACATTTGTGAACACAAAAAGTGTGTGTGTGTGTTTTATGAACGTGGAGTGACATGAATATCACACGAGAGTCTACTTTTATAATAATGGGGTGATTTCAGCGCGCGTGGGTGTGCGCGCCTACGTGCAAACGCGCGCGCGTGCTCTGGCTGAGCGATGCGCTGCTAATTCACGCGTGAAGAAAGCAGCAATTTCAGAATGACGTTTTACATTCAAAATTCATATTTCCATTAGCATAGATATTACAGAAGAATAAACATAAAGCGTAAGATTCAATATTCAAAACAGGCTGCAATGCTATGCGGCGAGAGGAATATAAAACCGTTATGGACTAATAGCCTAGCAAACAAGGTGGGGATACAAGGTAGCATACAAGTGGTCACTACGAAGCATACTTTGTAGGTGATATGTGTCATACAACATGTTACAGACGTGTTATAAACTCGTTTTGGACCTCCTTCGGCAACATTCCTGTGAGTGAGTTATGAAACAGTACAGTCATTTTTCATAGTCAGAAAAAAAAAGCCCCAGGTTGAGCCACTCACCCCTGTTGGAAGTGAACAGAACAGGGTCGCTCCTCATCGTGAAGTCAAACTCATCTAATCCGACAACGACGCACAGGAGCAGGCGCGTGTCCAGCGGCTCCCCGGCAGCGGTAAAATCCACACACACACACACACGCAGAGAGACTTTGGAAGCCGTTTGTGCCTTCAAGTTTTCAACCTCCACTTACTCCTTTTCTACCGGGGCCGGTCACTGAAACGTCTCTCTTTTCCTTTCAAACTTTTTCTCCGGATCTTTCTACTCCTCCTCCTTCCTTTCCCCTCTTTCCTCCTCCCCTCTTCTTCTTCAGATGTCTCTCTATCCCCCTCTCTCTCTTTCGCTCCCGCAAACTGCCTGCATGGATACTTATGCTGCGTTTAAATACCTTCGGTAAGAAGGCAACTCCTTGCACGGATTATGGATCTATAGCGGGTCAGACTACTGGAAACAACTTTGAATTGTTTAATTTTTATGTCTTATATAAATCAAGTAGCCTACTTCGTCAAAAACAATAAATGAATTTAATAAACTTGAGTTGTGAATGAATGAATCTTAAAATAATAGTAATAAAAACAATCATATTAACTGTGAGAAATAATAAATGGTGTTATATTGTCTGGTTTGCATTCATTCTTCTTCTTCCTTCATTCTAATGAACAAAATAAGGCTGGAACGCTCCACGTTATTACAGGATATATCCAGCTAAGACACATCAATGCACACGTTTCCTGAGTGCACTTGGAGGCAGCATTTTCCTCCTCATGAGACATGCCATACAAAACCTCCTAACAACCAGAAGTCTTGCTGTTTACACTACTTTTTGTTACTCTGTTCTGTTCAGCCACACCACGGCACACATTCAGGGTGAAGCTGGATGGTATATGAACCCGTCCAGTTCACCCTCGGATCCATACTGTACAGTGTCAGTCTTGAACACTGATTTTTCAGCAGTAGGAGACATGAACTGCACTTAGGTCTTGTGACCTCCTTCCTATTAATTATTTATAACTCTGATGGTCTACACATTGAAGCTTAGTTAACTCTTGTGTGCTTTGGATGTTACTCTGGAGTAAAGCGTGTAAAATCAAATGACTGCACTCGCATAACAACCCTACCCCCCAGCCCCTGCCAGAGTTTGGTTCACCAAGATGAATTCAAACTCTGTAACCTCCAGATTGCTCTTAACCAGCTTTAGTCACACTCTGCCACATACAAGAGAGAGGGGCGGAAATAATAAAAGAGAGTCAGAGAGCTGGCTTTCCTAATTACACCACATTACCATAAGTTGCTGATTCCCCCCCCTCAATCCTCAATCCCCAGGGGCAAGAGCCAGTCTGAGTTCAATATCCCATCTGCCACCAGGGGAGGAGGGGGAGGAGGAGGGAGTCAGACTGAAGCTACCCAATGCTGTGTTTTCATGTGTTGTTTTTTTTCTTCAGGGCTGCACTTTTTCAGCGAGGAACATGAGACTGAGGGAGGGAACGGTGCGGAGAGAAAGAATAATGTCCCGGCTCACCTTTCAGTTCCACCAGTTCATGGAGAACCACAGAGTGGCAGAGGTTGTTAAAGAGTATTTCCCCAAAGGATAATCACCATAATGTTCCTGTAACTGACCCAGCCCTGTATGGAATGTGTGTGTGTGTGTGTGTGTGTGTGTGGTGTTTTTACATTAGTTTGTTACATTTTGTTTAGCTTGTAATGTAACACTTGTGCATTTTCTGTCAGGACACCATGACTCCTCTATCTTTTTACTTCATCCTCATGTAAAATCACTCTAAAGACACCCTCATATTTCATTCTTATGTGATTCATGTATGATTGAACAAATCATCATCAAAGTCATTCTCCATTTATGCTCATTTAAAAGGTCCAGTGTGTAGAATTTAGTTGCATCTAGTGGTGTAATCGCTGCATTGCAATCTCCTCACATCACTGGGCTATTGTAGAAACATGGCACTTTCAACATGGCAGCCTCCATCAAAGAGGACCTGCTAACACTGTAGATATAAATATCTAATATCTTATATTCAGGTGATTATTCATGCATGAAATCATAGTTATAATATTATATAATATAGGTATATATACTATTATATTCCATATTTGTCTAAATCTTACACACTGCATCTTTAGCAGTTTAGCATCTTTAGCTAGCATTTTACATTTAAATGTGACATAACTCCACAATTAAACCTCTTGGGGTCGGGGCAGACTGGACAAAGTGTATGGCATTTTGACACTGGAGACACTCCAGGTGGAGTGTGGAGACACACTGGAGATATGACTGGTTTATTTGAACAAGAACTGCAATCTCTTTTAAACCGTTACCAAGTACTTTTGTACTGTTTTGGTCTCCACCAACTCTCAAGAAAAGTATCTGGCTCTTTAGCTGCTAAATGCTAGTCATTAACTTTGTACTTTGTACTGCTTGCAAGCTGCACATGTGTGGTTATTCCACTGCTTTGCTGATGAAATAATCATTGGTGCAACTTTAATTTTAAATGCTTCTTCATGGTAGCTGCCAGCACGGCAGCCAATGGCGTTATTTCTTCGGCAACAATGTGCTTGAGTCCAGCTCAACAGGCAGTGAATGCCCGTGAGGCAGATCGGGATTGGGGATGTTTTTATGGTCCGAAGAATCTCTGTTCATCGTGCAGCACTGTGAGGTTAACTGAAGCGGAGAAATCCAGTGGGAGGATTTCTGCTCACGCTCGAGACGACGAGAATCTTATCAGGGTCCGATATGATGATGGAGAAGGAGTATGTGTGTGTTGAAATGATGAGCGATGTAAGGGCGGGTGGATTGTAGTGAATAAGTATGTGTGTTGTAACTCCGTGTAACGATTCTTCATTCTGGTCTGCTTTGAGTACATGGCACACACATTTTTCTATGCTATGTTGCTGTGTGTGTGTGTGTGTGTGTGTGTGTGTGTGTGTGTGTGTGTGTGTGTGTGTGTGTGTGTGATACCAGTAAAATTTCATACTGGATAGATGTTGGCTTGGCTCTGTTGTATTAAGTCAACAGTGACATCAGTGTTTGGCCCCCTGACTGAGATTAAATCTAATAGAGATTGAGATACTGTAATAACTTGGACCCTACCCTGCCCCGTTCAGCCATCAACCTGTCATGTTATTCAGACACCCCACTGAGCAGACACACACACACACACACACACACACACACACACACTCACACACACACACACACACCACACACACACACACACATTTGTCGAGGTCAAACAAAAGCTGGCTATGAAACATCCAGGCTTTTAATTTGCAGTAATAACACCCTTCCCCTTGTGATATGTTCTTGGTTCTCAGCTATCCCACCCGCCATCCATTAACCAGTTATGTTTGATGATTCCAAATATCCAACATGCTTTAACACAGTTTAGATCCTGTCCATGAAAACTCTGCGCAGTTGTCGTCTTGGCCATAGCTATCACAGAGGACACTGAGGTTATGTTCATGTTAATGCTTCTAGAAACAGAAAGCAGTTTACACTGTCTGATTACACACATGGAGCTAAAGGCTGATTCTTATAATTTCTTAGACTAAATCTGACTGAGACAAAAAGCAAAAATAATAAATTATAGAAAATATGCATGATGAATGAATCAAAAGTGAAATCTTGTAATTTAATAAACACTCGGAAAATTCTTGTGAGTTTTGTTGGTAGCTTGTCAAAAATGTCCTAGCTGGGTGGAGTTATTGCTCAGGGAATTTGGACTTGTGACCTCAGCGTCAAGTCTGGCTGCAGTCCTGATCGTCCTGTTGACACAGGAATCTGTTTGCATACTATTGTCTAAAATATGAATTTATGCCGTGAAGCTGTAAAACAAAGATCCTGGGAATCAGAGAAATGCGTGAGCTCGTGTTTAATTTGCTTTGGATAAATTTCCACCAGTCCTGGATCTGGTCGGGCCAATCACAAGTGTTGGGTTGATGCGATGACTGTACAGAGGAGGGCGACCTCATTGGCTATTGAGGCATTTTTGTAAACAACCAAAATGGCTGCCTGTCTAATTGTGTCCAGAGGCATTTTGTTTGGCGTCCATTGGTAATGGCCGGTTGGAATTCGAAAATGATCTGGCGATGCCAGGCTATAAAACAAACCATGAAAGACAATTACCATCTTTGTGTGGCTACATACAAAAACTACCAACCAAGTGGACTCATCCAGGAAGACTTTTTATGCAACATTAAGTAGAACCGAAATTCTACCATTGTCCACAATGAGCCCTTTCGACGAGACCTAAGTCATCCCAGTCACATGGTAGTCACGTGGAGACTGACTTGGAATAAATAACATTTTCTCAACCCATCCCCCCTTTCCAGTTTGCCTGATTGAATTAAGACACATAGTTTGGTTTATACACAAGGCGAGCCTTGTCCCCGTTCTACGACGAGCCACTGGTGCTGTCAGGGGCGGATAGGTAACCAGAGACACAGGGTCATACCAAACTCTGACAAATACCACTACTGGGACTTAGTGAATGACTTTGTATGTCAGTTCCACCTCTACTCACATGTTGACACAAAGAGTGGGTGACATGTCTTGGACTGTTTCGACAACAGGGACCAATAACTCTGAACGGCTTCTTGATCATTTACAGGCCAAGTGCACAGTGGAAGACAGGATTGCAGTTTTCAGAGCCTGCACGTCATTAGGAAGCCTTGTCTTGCCCCTTCTCTGACAGGCCATAGGTGTGCCCCTATTTGATTGCCCTCCTGTGCTCCTGACCTCATATGGAACATCTTCATAATCATCAAACATGGTCAATACAGTCCCGTAGTGTTGAAAGAGCCAAACCGTCACTCTGGACACGTCAAACCAGAAATGACTGCAGATATTGTGAGATGTCATTAACCTTGGAGTTTTAACAAGGAAACTAAAGACGTGAAATAAGAAAAGAACAATTTCTTTAAATTAAACAGCCCTTGATATTAGTCCTGTATTTTGTCTTGAGGAGAAGAAAGAAAGCAGAAGTGAAACCTAAACAGAAGCAGAGTTGTTTCAAAGAAAATGAAAGAGAGTATCATCACTTAGAAAGATGTGATGGCAAGTATGTTAGCCAATAGTTACTCAAAGTCTAAAGTCTTTTATGAAAGTTTGTCATCAATGTACGCTGACAAAGAGGGAAACTGAACAATCACGATCCGTGATTTAAAGTGCAATTTGTCTCAATTTTCGAAACGCCCTGCAGATTTTAAATGCGAAGAATAATCATAGATACTACACATACTTCATAACGGTGATTAAAAGTGTCATTTGAAGTTGTACACAGAGGTTAAAATCTAACGTTATGATAAAATAACTCTTCAAGTATTCACAACTCAATGCCTCAACTGAAGTAGAGCCACACATAGTAATTCAGCCAATCAGCATAGCCATTAGCTACATTGCTGTATGGTTTTTACATAGTGTGGATCCACAAGTGAAGTAAGAGGACACCTGAGTCCCCTGAAAAGCAGATCATGACATGCTATAAATTATTGCACAAATAACATAAATATTCACATTCGGACTCTTTGATTGGACGCAGATGTAGAGCAGAAAGAAAATCTAACCGGAAACAAAAGGGAGGCGGCTCAACGGAGCAAAACCTGATTCACTTTGGACAAACGTGTGCCAAATAGCAGAACAACATCGATATCCATTACCCCAAAAACGCGACCAACCTCAGCAGCATCAGAGGGCCAACAGGTCGGCAAAGTGGACTAACTTTCTGGCACCGGGGCCATTAGTGTGCGTGTGTTTGTGTGTGTTCAGCAGCAAAGAAAGGGGATGAAAAGTGTGTGTGTGTGTGTGCTAGTCAGCCTGTTTTGATTCGGCGTGTTTCCCTCTTCCCAGAAAAAGGCTGGTATTCAAGGCACGCCTGTCAAAACAGCAGCCAACCTGCACACCTCTCAGCACGCATGAAGACATATTCCCCACTCACACACATGCACACACACTTCTCCGTCAAGCAAAACAGGGTGGAGAGACTCATGAGGGACGGCTGTTTTGGATTTGATTGTGTACATTCATGAGAATATGACAGTGCAGATGCGAGTGTGACTTCTTGCAGTGTGATGTTATACAAACAGTGTATTCAGTACCCCCCCTACCCCGAGAGGGTGAGAGGTTAACCCACTACCCACAATCCTACTTCCAAAACCCCGAAAAAGTGAGAAGGAGCAAAGTCTTAGAAGTTGCACCCAAAAGTTACATTTTCACTCAACCTGGCAACCGTCTGGTTCAGATTCAGGAGCTGTCATTGTTGAACTCGCAGGGTGCAAAGGTCGTACGAGTGAAAGCCTAAAGAGAAGAAGGCTTTAGGTGATGTGTCCGTTTGAAATGACTGGAATGGGGAATGGTTTCCATCAGCAACGAATGCCGACAGCTCCGTTTCCCCAGGAGGTCCAACAACATGGCTCTGTGATAGATACAATGTAACGTGATAGGCTGTTATCACTAGCGAACTTTGAACGAAGCGTGCATTATAAACACAATAAGACGACATGGACATCATAATCAAAGCAGATACGCAAAAGGCGGTCAAGCGTCGGCTTGATGACTTTGGTGTGAGGTGGTGTTCATCAAAGATGGATGATAGTTCCCTTCTTTCTGTAGTCTGCAGAGGCAAGAAAACATTGTGTACAAACCAGCCAGAGGAGGAGATGCAAACTGGAAGAGGATTAAAGAGCAAGAATTTGTTCATCTGAAGCCAAATTCACTCCACGGCTTATCTGGGAGTGAACAGAGAATTGATGCTTTTTAATGCTCATTAAAGTGTTCAGGTCAGCAGTGGCTACGTTATGGGCCAACACTCCACAACAAGCTAGGAAATCACTCACATTTGATATAGTATAGTAAACAGAACATGTTAATCAACATTAGCATTTCTTCTGTAGTCATGTTTATGTCCACCCAATGAATGCAAGTCCAATATTCACCCTCCTTTTGGCTGTTTTTGGTCTCCACCAACTCCTGAGTAACTTCCCAGATAGCATGGCACATTGATTCAATGTTGAAATTCCATCAGAATCATTGTTTTTGTTGACGTTGAATATTCAAATCTAGATAACACTGAATCAGCAGTAAATCAACAGTGTTGATTCAATGTTGGTCTGCTACAGTATGTGGGGATTGGTTTAATTAATGTTATTTCAATGTTGGTTAAATGATGAACAGTGATTGATTGATTGATTGATTGATTGAACATTGATTTTATGTCTGTCTTGATCTATATTTCAGAATTGAAATAACTTTTATTATTTCAGGGTCCCACACTGATGAAAAATCAATGTTACATTTCAATGTTGAGCAGCGTTAACGTTGATTCAATGTTGATCTGCAATTTGGGAAATCTGTCTCTTTAGCTGCTAAACGGCTCACTGTGTTAACCAGCTCATCTTGATCTGTATACAGTAGGTTTGTCAGAGCTCCCTCAGTGAAAACAGCTGCCCGCTGCAGCTGGAAATGAGATTGATGAAAGCGGTTACGGACAAATTTCACCGGGCACGGACACAACACGTTCTGCGTCTGATCTAATCTCAGCCGTTGTAGTCAGTATTTCAAACCCCCACTGGAAGTGGTCCATGGTCCATTTCAAAAACTGCGCTACGCTCGACTCCGCCAAGAATACGCAGCTATTCTATTTTTGACGGACTCTGCGAGCAGCTGCATTGATCTGCACAGAGCAGATGGAATTGGCCCAAAGTCAGGCACAGTGAAATGACTCCGACCAATTTTCAAAATAAGAAACCGTGTCCAAACATCTGATTGTTCAAACATCCAAAAGGGAAACAATGTGGCGTACTTACATATTTAGAAGCACATAAACAAAGGAGAGATGACCAAATTTGAGCACGTTAACAAAGTCTAGCGGGCAAAATGCTTCTGAAACACATCTGAAGTCAGCTGGAGGACGTACCAGAGCCATGGCAACAATGTGACAGAGATAAGCCCAGTGGGGTCTTGGCTTTAGACTAAACTAAGTACTGAAGTTGTGGTACGTAAGACCAAAACAATGAGCTGAAAGTTTGTCCCATTACAAAAAGTCATTTGACCAATTGTTAATATAGAAATATCGATTAGTGCAGCTTTAACTTCAGGTCAAACCATAATAGTGTAGAACACTGGTAAGAACTGAAGAGGAACAGCTTATATCATAGTAAAACGAGACCTGTAGTGGCAATAAAGCACAGGGAGTCTAGTTTTGTCTTTTCCAGTTTCTCCTGAATATTTGAGGACTGTCGCAACTTTAACATAGCACACTTTAACAGCTAATGCTGTGCTGCTGTGCTGTGCTGCTAATGCTGCACACCAGGCTGGGCTCTGTGGTATACTGTATTCTGGAACACATTGTAAACACATAGTAAACAAATGGGTCCAAATGAGTTGTATTGGTTTTGTTGATGTTGTCAATAGCATAATGTGCTTTTTAGGCTGAAGTGTTTGAACACACTGAATACTATCTGCTCTTCCAAAGAGATCGGGCCGGATATGTGGGTGAGGACCGGAGGAATTCTTCTGGATCACAGACCTCTTGCTGGCTGTGTTACAACAGGCTGCAGTGCATCAACACCACCGCCATCAAACACGCAATACAATACACAGTAGCAAGCACAATCACTTAGTACGTGTATGTGTGTTCTCCATATGGTACAGGATCGGCAAACCAGGTGAGCAGGATATAGAAATACCCCATACATTTCTACATTTGAGTGTAATATGGTAATATATTCTGCACCCATGTGGTATAAATATGTAGGCTTGGCAGTCTGATCCTCCTCCCTGAAGGGAAAATATTGAAATTGACATTGAAATGTAGATTTTCTGCAGCTGGTTTTGTTTACAGAATGTGCATTTGCACCAGTCCATACATATGCATTCTTTTTTTGGGGAGGGGGGGTATACTGTATGCCGAGGAGTACCAAAACAATGTGCACATGTTTCACATTAAGTTAGTGCCATACAACCCACAGGCTACAGTGAAATACTCGTGTAAGGCTCAGTAATGCTTGGAAACAAAACAAAGCTGAGAGAGATGCAGGGAAATCAGTCTCAACTGAGCTTCAAATCACTGGGATAACAGTGTGAACTCTGTTATTTCACACACACACACACACACACACACACACACACACACACACACACACACACACACACACACACACACACACACACACTGCAGGCTCACCTTTCTTAACAGGAAGTGTATGAGGCATGCTGACGTCAAACTATTATAAATCTCAAGTCACAGTGCGTCACAGTCGAGAAGCAAGCCAGCTCTTGTGTCCAGGTCTGGAAGTCCCATCATCATTATCATCATCATCCTCACCAGAGTCAGTGAGATCTGTGTGTGTGTGTGTGTGTGTGTGTGTGTGTGTGTGTGTGTGTGCAGGTTTGAAAGACTTATAACTGCAGCCATGGCTATATGTCCATATGTGTGCATGGCCGTGTTCCTGTACACTGCATCAGTTATACTAGGAAGTCCTGGCCAAGCACAAAAAACAAGAATCACAACACATAACAATCTAAAAACTAATGCACAAGCCATGGATTCAACAATTCAATTACAATTCTGTCTGCAATCATATCTCATACGCAGAGCATCCAAACACCCTCTTTCCAAGTTCTGTACAAATTTAGTACAAAGTCCCTTGACTGCAACGAGTTCTGTCCACCACACTTCTGAGGAACATAGGTATACACCAACAACAGTATGAAGAATGGACAGAGCATGTGTAATGACACCCACATATTTCCAAAGCGCTGTTTTGAAGCCAGAAACATGCAGCTGGATGCCGCCAGCTAATAATCTTAAAAATTGGCAAAGACGTGGATCATCAGGCGGGCCGAATGATGCCTGGGTGTTCAAAGGAGTGCAATGCACTTGCTTGTACCAGGTAAAAATGTTTTTTCTGCTGTGAAGTTTAACATGGGGTCTTATGACTGACTCATTTCTGCAGCCTGTCTAAAGTGGCCACTCAAGGTATTGCAGTTTTTAGCTGTTACACAATGGCTTAATTTCCAAGGGACCAACTTTGCCGCTTAGTACATACATAAATAGGATGAAAGCAAGGCAAGAAACATATTGTGTATGAAAATATACCAGTGTGTGCGCCTGCGGGATGCTAAACTAAGCACTACTCAAGTGAGTTCACAGTGGTGAGTCAGGACTTTAGTGATGAATCTGAAGTAAGCATGGTCAGTTGTGTTGGATACAATGCCTGAGCAGGGGCATGGATGTACAAAAGATCCCCATAATCCAACATAGATACAAATGTAGCAGCAAGTCAAGTCTATTTTTTACATTAAAAGAAAAACTTACTTACTCATAATTACTTTATTTCAGAAAATTATTGATCAGAATACCCAGGTTCACTGTTTGAATGACTTCCAGAGTGACCACTGAATGGATGTTCTGTTATAAAAATGTGTTTTTTTTTACTGTGTTTCAAATGTCTTAAATCATATGATGTGTACATGAGTTCTGTTTTCACTTCTCTAAATATGATTTTGTTGCTAAAGCTGGCAGGGTAAGGTAAAGTTGAGGTTAATGTATGAATAGAAGAAGTCCGAACAAGGGTCAGCGACTGGTCAGAGGCTACAGTTAACTTGGGGAAATGCTAACTATTAGAGAGGAAATTAAGAAGACTTATGATGCTATCTCTGTCTACACTCTCTAATGGTTGAGATAGCCCATTAGAGAGTGTATAAGAACCAACTGTTAGAGCTCCACAGGGAGCCTTTTTCTCTGTAACCCCTTTTGTGTTAAATGGTCCTTCTTGTACAAGAATAAATTCAACTTAACTTTGATACTTCAAATCCGGTCTTCTTTTTTGAAGGGTCATTGGAAAATTCTTATAACACTGTGATCTACTCATGGCATTAGAAACCAACATGTACCTGTCTTATATGTCAGGAAGCTCCTATCAGAGCCACAGAGGACATTTATAACATCTCAGGTTGAAAATTAATAAAATCGACCGTTGGTTCAAATATCCATGGAAAATGAGCAAGTTTCTGAAGATATTGGGCAAACCCAAAGACATTGATACAGTGAATTATGCTGCAGGGGTGTTTTGAGAAGTCTCTGTGGATGTGATGATACTTATTTGTAGGTCTTGAAAGCTCCATCGGAATCTGCTGGAACTAACATGAAACCTTTGACACATGCTTTGAAATGTAGATAGACTGGGGATCAAAGGTTTTAAAGACAGCATCGTGCACTGCTGATGTCGGACTTTGGAGTTTTCCTCTTTGAAAAGGGAGGGTGTTGCATAATTTGATACCTCTGTCTCTGTCAGAGTACAGCAGCATATGGAGCCGTGGCCCCCATCCAAACTGAACAAGATGCTGGCAGACCGGTGAAGGAAATTAGGTCAGGAATGGAACCAGGTCCTTTTACAGTGTGGAAGTTCCTCAAAAACATCCAGAAGTTTGGGATATGTGTGTGTGTGTGTGTGTATTCAATCATACTGTTTACCTGTTGATGTCTGATGTAATGCATCTGCAAGGAGAATGGTTTGTGAATGCTAGTCCCGGCTGGAGCTGAAACAACTCACTGAGAATAGATGAATCATTGAAGTCATTTTGTCAATCCCAAATGGTTCTTGTTACTAGAATGTGTTTGTCTCTGTTTTATATCATTGTATGACTCAGTAACTTATAATTCTCTGCTTTTGGAATCGATAAATAATTAAAAGATATTTTTTTCTTAATACAATTGTCCTAGGTAACTGCTTGTAAATGTAACTTGGATTTTTGCCACTAGCCCAAAAGCCATGTTGTCTCTGAACCATGGGCTCTGTGTAAAAATGATCACAGAACAGATGGAAGCAATGTCCACAGAGTTGTTTTGTCCACGAGGTCCAGTTCCAGCTGGAAATGTTGACTTGTACCAGTAAATTGAGAAATCTGAAGTGTAGCCATCGCCTCAGTCAGCCAAAACAAAGAGTTTTTACACCCCATTTGTTTGGTTTCCTCTTCAGCCTTTGTCGTCTTCTCTGTCTATTCAAGCAGTTTAGCTGAGGTTGGGAAGAGAGTCTTGACTTTGAGCTTGAGTCTAGTTCAAATAAAGTATGTAGGCCTATAGGCATGACTTCTGTTTTTTCAGACTAGTATTCACAAAATTAAAGCTGGGGTAGGAAGTATTTTTGGCATGATTGGGCAACAATTCTAGACTAACCTTTCAGTATATTGTAATGCGAGTGGTCTAAGAAAACTAGACTTCTACACCTCAATGAGGGGTGCTGTTAGACTCTGTGAAACACTCGAAGAACATCTTAGAGAAGACAACTGGTGGTGCGAGTTACTGGGTCTTGGCGAGTCATTCCATGGATTGCCGTACGAAGGATGTAGTTTCACAAGGCAACTTGCTCCTTCTGCTGCCATTAAAACTTGTTGGTTTGGTGGGAGGGGTTTAGCAGAGAGACACAAGATAGCAGGCAGTGGCTCAGTGGTAGAGTGGGTCGTCCAATCACCTGAAGGTTGACGGTTTGATTCCTGCTCTCGATGCTGCAAGATTGGAAGGTGAACTGACAGCTGGGTGGGTGGCGGCTTTGGTGCCATGGCCGAGGTGCGCCTGAGCAAGGAACTGTACCCCCCAACATCTGCTCCCTGGGCTCTGAGAATCACTGCCCACCATTCCAGTGTGGATGGCATCTGTCACTATGACATGATTAATAAAGTTTCAATTTTTTTAAAAGTAAATAATTAAATTAAAAGAATGTTATGCACAGGTTTACAATCATAAAGTCTTGTTTGTTTGGATTTCAGTAACTAGTTCATCAGACATAAAAAAAATGATTTGAAATTGAAATTTTATTCCACTCATTCTTCTTCCTTGACAAAACCGGTGCCTTCATTAGCCATAATGCAACCGCTGCCAGTTTGGTAGAAAGCTGTCTTGACAGTACAGACAGTTGAGTGCAAAATGGCAGAAGTTTTTGTAGCTCATAAGCTTTTACTTCATTTTTTGCCTGAGTACTTAACTTCTCCATTGCAGATGTTACAGACGTCCATTACAGACAAAAATGTCACACAACACGGGTCAATAGTATGTTTCGAAAAACTGTGTGAACTTCACTACCCTGTTAGCAACCAAGCTAGCTAACTCAGAGAGTATAAACTCCCAGGTAACGAGAAAACAAAAAATAGAACTATTTTGACGGAAAAGTGCTAGCATGTTCCTTAGAGGTTAGCTCTCCTGTTACAAAGACTCCATCAATTTTACCAAGATGCAACCAGACATCATTCATTTTTACTGGAAATGCACAAACACCACACCAGCTCAGTTTTGTCCTTGCGTTCACAGCTTGGCTGTCAGAACTGTTGATCCTATGAGTCGCTAAACGCTGGTGTGCATTTTTTTGCTATGTAAAGCCGTGTTAAATTGGCAGATTGATGACTGAATGAAGCTTGGCATGAAGCTGCCTCCTCATACCAGAGACAGACACAAATCTAATGATGCCGTCAGGAGCCAAATATCTCTCCACAGTCTGTCAAGTGAGGGTTAGAAAAAGATGATATTCCAACAAAGGATCACAGCACTGCGTACCGACCACCTGTAATGACTAGGTGACAGTGAAGGGGCCCAATGTCGAAAACAATGACTTGATCAAGTAGGGAATAGAGATGTGATGAGAGATGAATGTCGGCCTGCTGGAAAGAGAGAAATGTAAACTGATTTTGTTCTTTGGTCTGTCATTCAATATCTTTTCCTCATTATATACGAATACTAGCATGTTACCGCCCTGTAACTTTATATCTGTTTTGCTGGTGTTCATTTTATGTTTGGAATGTGTTACTTCAGTAACTCCACCAGCAGCACAGCTGGAAGTGGTGCTCGAAATAAGAGTGTGAGAGGTCAAGCGTGGATGTCGGAAGTGTGAGTGTTTGAGGTGAAAGGCGCGCTACACGGCGGTCAAAGGTCAGTGGCTCTATTCTCTGTTGTTCCTCTGGGATTTTTTTTTTTTTGGTTTTAACGACGCACAAAATTCTCCCAAATTGCTCTTTACCCCCTCATGACTCTTTAAAACACGAAGTACGAGCTTTTACCATTGAAGCAGCAGCACATCTCAGCAAATACTCTGACTCAAGAGGCTTAATTTCTCTCAAAAAGTCCTCCTTAAGCCTTTCAAAATACCCATAAGCCCTTAACTCTGCCTCAAATAACCTTAACCTTCCATACACTCTGTCTAATTAGCTCTAAAACAGAATCTACACTGTCAAAAATCCCTTTTAGCTTCTCCTTAAAAGTGCCCGGAGCCTCAAAATATTCACTCAAAATACCTTCAAACTTTCAACTCCCTCCTAAAAAATTCATTGCAACTCTTCGCTCCACCTTAAAAAAGCCCCGAACCCTTAACAAACCCCTCAAAACGCCTTAAAACATAAACCCTAACCCTTTAATCCTAAAGCGACCTGCAGCTGTAACAAATCATTTTATAGCTTGTTGTATTCGACCGGAGCTCACAGTGTAAACAGATATATAGGATGTGTAAGGAGCCTCAGGTTTAAGGTGTGTGTGTGTGTGTATGTTTAATCCTGGGTCTATATAAAGCAGGCTGTTATCAATCAGTACACAGGAAATTTAAACAAGCCTCCTTCATTACCGCGCTGATTGACCCTCCGTTCACCCCATGCAGTGATGTTGTGTTTGTGTGTGTGTGCAATCAGACCATTCTGATCCATTTCCGAGTGTACACAAACCAGATTACTAACTGATGATGGCCCACCGGGACCGGGTTTGTCTCTATACTGTAGCTCAACAATCGCAGTGTTTGCACCTTTAGCTGATTCCTGACTGCCTACAAGCTCCTAAAGACGGCAAACTTCCTTCCCAGCTTGACCTCCGTATTAACAAAACTGCAAAGTCTCCTTTGTTTTATGTCTTTGACGTGAGTGTGGTCGGTATGAGTCAGTGTCCTCGGCCCCTGATGTCTTCATGACGGGCTGTTTGTCCACATGCTCGTACATTTTTAACGGAACTAACCCAAACACACGCTAAAAAATCCGGTGGCCATTACAAACAGGCGAAGTTGTGTTATTTTGCTGCACAAACACACACACACACAGTTACCATGTCTTCTGAAAGGCCAGATGGTTCAGTGAAGGATGACTGGAAAGACGAGTGGGTGAAGGAGGGTGGCATCTGGGGAAGGTGTGGCAGATGGAACAAAAAAAATCCACCAAACATTGCGGTTTGTGCCAACAGAGAGCATCCGGTGTATCATTTGTATTATGTCACATCTATTCAGACTTACACAAACAGTTTGCAGCTGCTGGACACGATGTGAAGCTCAGCTAAATGAAGGGTGGAGTAAAGCAAGTGGACACATTCCTCCTACAGCACTGGCTCTACTGCCACAGCCTTTCTTGGTCTCGTGTGACCAGTAGCTTGGGGTGGCTAATGTTAGCTCAACTAACAGTACTGAGTCTTTTGATGCCAATATTTGTTACATGTATTGCAAACTGCATAACGTGGATGTTTCTCGAAGCGTCCCACAAGCGCCTCTAGGCACTGAATACGCATCTGTTCTGTTTTTGACGTTTGACGCAAGCAGCACACGTAAAGCACCTCGAGCGGGCGGACGAAGACGATTGATTGTGATTGGTTTGAAGGGATACAAACAAGTTTCGGGCCTTTCTCAAGCATTGTGGTGATAGGGTCTGGATATGTGTGACTGCTCACAGCCTGACCGCTGACAGTTCAAGTGCAAGACTGGGGTGTGATGTGCTACGTCATGCTAATGTAGCCTGGAGCTACGTAATTTACTTTTCAAACGGACATCACAAGGACATTTATCAGACTAAGCACAGACATTTTCAGTTAATATGTGTTTACATGGTGTATTTCACTAAATATATTTGTAGGAGGAAAAAGGGGTGGGTGTCCACCGGGGAGGCCACAGCTCATTTTTTGCCCTGGGGCCTAGTAGTCTTCACAATTACACACAGGAGTTCTATGATGGATCAAAATGGCCTGACTACCAAGACAGAGAAAAATAACGTAGTAATTGAGTCCTTGCATGTAGGCCAAATGGATGCAAGCTACAGCTGTAAGCATGCACTGCAACAAAATAGAGACATTTAACACTAAATAGAGATAACTCCACCCGTTTCAAAAGCTAACCAACTATCTGTTCTGGAATAAAGAGCTCCTTTCTTGATAGGAAAGTGAGAAGAATCCTCAGCAGGATCCAGTCCCTGCTGATCTTTTTACAGTGCAGCAAGGAGGCAACGGTACTCGCCACGCACAAGGAGTCACATCAGCGCTATATAAAAGCCATATGCTCCAACAATGTGGTGGGTGATCCCGGGGATGGAATGAAGTGAAATGACTTCATCTTTCCACTGAGTCCAAGAGGAAGACGAGGAGGGTGGAGGAGGTGGGACGGAGAGAGAGAGAGAGAGCCTGGAGAGGAGAGGATGTTTCATCATCCTGTGCGAGGCAACGGCTGCTTCAGCTTACTGTCACATGGTATTTATAGTGTGGACGCTTGCTGGAAGTCATGTGTGTGTGTTTGGAGTTTCATAAGAAATTCGCACAACTTCACACACACATAAATACAAAACCTTACACACACAGACACACACGTCAGTTAGCCGCCATGCTGGCTGATGGTTCTGTTTGGCATGCAGGTAGGAAACTGAACACGGAGGCTTATTCAGCTTGTAACCAACCAAAGTGCATCTGTGTGTTGTGTGTGTGTGGTGTGTGTGAGTGAGCGGGCAAACGCCACACACCATTGGCTCCTAAGTGGTCAGAGCGGGCTCCATCCAGCCAACCAGTATTTAGCCAAATCCCAGCTGCGTTTCCTGTCTGGGAACCAGTCTCAAGAGTTCATACATGCAACTGAATATTTTTAACACCCGTAATTACTCAGGTTCAACTTTCACTTTTAATACGATCACTCACATCAGGTATGCTATGAGTTTATTATGCTGCCAACCTACATGACAAAATGCAATCCATCTGCTCTGTTGTGTATTATATTATCATTTCTTTGTTTATGTCAGTAAGGTCCTAGTATTTTGTCTTTTTTTAAATTTCTGACATGTCATTTTCATTATTGGTGTCATGGTGATGCAGTGGTTTAGCACCGTGACCTCACAGCGAGAAGGTTTTAGGTTCGAACCCCACAGCCAGCTGGGGAGCACTCCAGCTTCCTCCCCAAGTCCAAAGACGTGCAGGTTAACTGGTGACTCTAAACTGCAGATAGGTGTTATAGCACTTATGGAAAATGACTGAATGAATATATTTTCATTGTATTTGAGTGAATTCATTAGCAGCCAGGGGAAAGAGGCTGTAATGTATTTCCAACACTGATTCTTTCACTGAGTTTGAGGTTTTGTCACCTGAGTTTCTAACGGCTGTTCTCAATTGCTGAGTCAGCAAACAGTGTTACAATAAACAATTACAACTATTTGTCTTCCATTAGATGAAGAAATAATGTGAAGGAAAAAAATATACATTCATTCACACATACATCATAGTGATTGGTTCAGTTCTCACAAATTATTCGGTTGCATAACCCAAAAATGAGTTATGCAACCAGTTTAATCAGTTTACAGAAAAATACATTTATGCAATGCAACACTAAGCAAGTCACAATACTGGGTGAGGGTAAATGCTAAGTCACACAAGCAGGAAAAGGACAGTGAACTGACTCACCAGTATTGAATATTTGCTGTCTAATGTTAATGTACTTATATAGCATTTATATTTCTAGTCTTCTGACCACTCAAGGTGCTTTTACACTACATATCTCATTCACCCATTCACACACATTCATACACTGATGGCATTGGGTGCCATGCACGGTGCCAACTGCTCATCAGTTTGAGGAGCTAGCCATTCACACGCATTCATATGGGTTCAGTATGGTGCCCATTAAGGACACTTCAACATGCGGTCTGGAAGGGACAGTGTGTTCTGGAAAACTATCTGCTAGGGTTAGGTTTAGGATCATTGACTTTTGTATAAAGTCTAACTCTTCACATGAATTATGTATATTTCACCAGCAGTCACTTCAGAAGATTTACTAATGTGATGTGCAGATTGCTATTCATTGTCCTTGATGATGAACCCTTTCCATTCTAAATGGAGTTAGCTTACCTTTTATGCTAAGGTCACTCATAACACACAGACTGAAATTAAGTGTGCAGAACACATTTGTGCGCCTAAGAAATGACCCCCATGACCTCTCTTCTAGCACCACCTTCAAGACAAACTTCTTCTGACTATATTTGTTGCTCCCCTAGCCTCTAAGAAGATCAAAATTGTGGTTTTCAGATCAACTAGAGTACAAACTACAGTCATAAACAACAGTACAATGGCAGCATGTAGCCTCACAGCAAGAAGAAATTGGAATTGAACTTCAGCTTCCAGATATTCTTGTTCTCACACCGAACACCAGAAGATATACAAACTGCAGGTACGGCACTGCCATGGTTGAATTTTCTGCCAGAGGTTAATGAAAATATGACTTTAAAAATATCAAGAAAGGAACTCAACCCTGAGATCCTGATTCAGTGCAGCCACACTAACATTTTCCAGGGATTTAGCTTCTTCTCTTTCTGCACACGCTATCGCTCTCCTTTTTCTCTCTTCCAAGAAATACTGAGAAAACAAACACCAGTTTGAAGCTGAAATCTAATCTCAAACACTTCTTTCCAGTGTTGTATAAGTCATGTAAATAACTACACAGCTACTGCACTCTACTAAAACATCAAAGACAGCTGAAAGAAAAGCCCACATAAGAGACGGGACCATGTAAGGACAAACCAGAAGTCCACATGATTCATGTTAGGAAAACCAACATGTTCAGCTATGAAACACTATCTGATCAATAGCTTGAACTCTTCTGCTTCTTCTTATAACTAAAAACCTTGCTAAGCCTCTCTTGGTTCTAAATTACAGAACAAAAACAAGCTATATAAAGGGATTGATTAAAGAGTTATCCCAGTAACGTGAAACATGCCTTCGTCTCACACAAGGCTTGGATGATCTATAAGAACATACATTCTTTTGGTGGAACCATTTCAGATGGTTGGATTGGTGCCGCACCAACAGTAAAGCAGAATTCACAGAAAACACAATCCCTCTTTCATTTGAATAGGTTTGATGCTTCGATGCAGTGCAGTTACCATAGGTGAAGAATGCCCCGGCAAAGAAACAACTAAAATTGGCTTCACTTTTTCAACAATGCAACTCTCCATCATTTGGCAAGGCACCACATTTGCCAATCATTCTTGGTGGATTGATTTGTAACTTGGTTTGGTTAGTGGTTATCAACTAACAATAAAGGCTTTTTTGGAAACCTGATGTGCTTGATGCCAGGCACTCTACCTTGCAGAAAACTGCCCAATACATAGTTGGACTTTTGGCCACATCCTTTAATGGCACCTCATAAATTTTGTTTTTCTCTGCTACAATTATGTCTCAAGCCCCTGAATGGTATTGTGTATGAGGATCTCTCAAGAATGAAGCGGGCTAGATTGGGCAAGTGATTTGCTAGATTAAGTACCCCAAAATGCCCCACCTAAGTGATCACCCAGTGATCCTTGTTGTTGAGCCATATATATCACAACTGTCATGGCAAAAGATGGAATGATTACTGCCATCCTAACCTTCCAGAGCAATAATTGGATCACTGGTATGGAATAAAAAAACATGTCCACCTCACCTATGGTCATGAGCTTTGGATAAGGACCAAAGGACCACTGGATGAAACATCCTTTGGAGAGTGACTGGGCTCTAGTTGTGACCACAGCACTTTTTTTAACTACATCACTGTGATTTGACTCGTATTATCTTAGTTATGCAGTAACTGCTTGTACCTTCAAGGTATTCAAGATAGTGGAAGATAAGATTTCAGCCTGAGGAACCTGGGCAGTATTCTTAACATCCCTCTCAGCAAAAGCAGAATAATTCCAGTCAGAAAGCAGACATATGTGAGAAAACAACAATCAGGAGACAGAATTGTTTGCTGGATATCAAGGAACTTCAGAGACCAATATGTCAAGAGGAAAGTGCAAAGATCAGAAATGGGCCCTTAGACCCGTTTGGGTCAGGTGGCAATAGTGGCAATCTCAGAGTTGGGGTATGAAGGAAATCAGACACGGGCAAAGAGCTTGCACCAGAACTACTGTTTCTTTGCAACGCAAGGAAGTAGTTGAAGTAGTTTGGGAATCACCTGTTGGACGTTTGGACTATGGAAGCAATCAGGCAGGACCAACTGAGAAGAGATCCCAGAACAGGGAACACACTACAGGGATTACACATCCTGTTTGGCCTAGGCCATGTCTTGGGGTTCCCCAAGCGAAGAAACAAGAAACACAGTTAGTATAGCTTGTTTAGTCTGCTGCCACCACTACCCAGATCACTATAAGCTGTGGAAAATTGATGAATGGCATTTCAGATCGACATAAACAAGTAACCACTCTGTCTCTTTGACACGCCGCTCTTGAAGTAGGAGTCGAATATGTTGGAAAAACAGAACCTCCGTTTTTTTTTATGATTGATTCGATTGCTGTTGTGCTTCCAAAATTATCATGGAGGACATAACAGCTCACAGAGCAAGTATTTATGGACAAACACAGAGCCAGATTCCTTGTAGAATCAATGGAGAAGAAGAGTGTAAGATAATCAGATGACAAGTGAGATCTGTGTTCATTACGAGCCAGTCTGGCAGCTCACTTTCAGTAGGTGACTTCCATTTGCGGTAACGCCATTTGAGGAGCCAGCACTAAGAAAACAAGCCACAAAATTGAAATGATTTTGTTATTTTCCTCCCTGGCGAGAATTTGAGGTGAAGACACGCCGCCAAGGGAAACACATATTTTTGAAGACACAAATTGTGCAGTAAATCCAAAGAGCTAGGCTCAGATTTACAGCCTAATGAGAGGCAAAAAGGGGAGTATTAGAGGAGAATGATGAGGTAATGAGAAAATGGTGATGAGTTTCATATGTCTGTCTAACTAATACATGCAGTACACGCAAGACAGAAGGAGAAGGACACAGTGCATGACAAACACCATGCAGCAGCTTTTAAAAACCACATAATCACAAGGATGCTACATGGAAGTCTAAACACTGTGAGGACTGGTTCTCTAGCTGGCAGTAGAAGACCATGGTTAGATGAGATAATTTCACTTTTTTGACTTGCAAATTGTTGCATTATCTATGTTATTTATCTTAGATCGTGCTCATATATCCAGTTTTGCTACAAAAATAAGCTTGTTACCCAGAAGGCAATGATGTCATGTTACAGAGGCAAAAGTTCTGATTTTCAGAGAGTTCAGATTTTATTGGCCAACGACGCGAGGAATTTAACTTTCTCAGTATCTCCTAATATACTTACTCATTGAGTTTGCTGGGTTTGGTGCCATCTACATTCCAACCCTCACCTATGGTCATCAGTGTTGGGTAGTGACCGAAAGAATGATTGAAACAATTGGCCGAAATGAGCTTGCTCCTCTGGGTGGCCGGGCTCAGCCTTAGAGATAGGGTAAAAAGTTTGGACAGTGAAAGGAGCTAGCTGAGGACGTTTGCACATCTGATTAGGACATCCTTCTTCGGTGGTGTTCTCCAACTCAGAGATCCAAGGGCAGGCCAGATCCCAAGTCTGGAGGGACTATATAGCCCCTCGGAGCAGCTGGAATGCGTTGCTGGGTGAAAAGGATGTATGGAGAGCCCTGCTAAACCTGCTGCTACTGCGACCCGAGCAGAAGAAAATGGACGGATGGATGGATGGATGGATGGATGGTGCCATCACGCCTGCTCCAACTCTAAAATCTGTTCTCATTGACTGCATCTAGGAACTGCACAGAAGAATGTGTTCATCAAAAAACTAGTTCCAAAATTATGTAAAGAAACGAGATACAAGACATTCATGAGCCCTAGAAAACTTTGGACAGAACAAGGGTAGCTGTTTCCCCTTCATGCTAAGCTAGGCTAACCACATCCTGACTCTCGCTTCTTACTTTACACACACATAAGATTGATATTGATCTAGAGTATCCCCAATAAGACCTTGACACATTTGTTTGTGTGTGTGTGTGTGTGTGTGTGTGTGCAGAGGGAGTGTGAGCCACACACTGACTGTGCGTCCTGTGTGATGCAGAAGAGTGAAGCCTTGTTCAGGCTCAGCTCTGCTTTCCATTCACCCTCTTGTTACAGATGTGGAGCTGCTATTTACTCAGGGATTCCACTGCATAGATGGCCCAGTGTGGGGGACACACCCACACACACACACACACACACCCATCCACACACCCATCCACGCACACACATACACTTCACTATATATAGCCATTATAAATCTACCAACAAACACACTCAAACATACATTCACACACACGCAGACACACGCTCCGAGGCAAGGTGGAAATGGCATATCTCCACAGCTGTGTCCAGTACACATTTTTTCCACCGCTTATTTTTTTATTTATTTTTAAGGGTGTGTTGCTCTCATTATCAGTGTAAATATGGTGCTCACAGCCCAGAATAGCTGACATTTGCATCGAGAGAGAGAGAGAGAGAGAGGAGGCATAAAGTGGGTTAGAATAATAACAGAATGGAAACTTTGCGTGAAATTGACTTTCAGCCTTGTAGTTAGCACGCGGGCCTTGTATAAATAATGACTGGAGAGGAGGGCCTGCCAACTAAAGACACACACACACACACACATTCACCTATAGTGCCTAAAAGAAAACACACACACACACACACTCACACACACACACACAATTGGAAAGAAAGGCCAGGCCTTGCTTTTTAACATGAATTCAATTTGCCAAAGAGCCACACATGGCTAATGTGTAGTGCTGCAGAAGGCTGGAGGGAGAAGTGGAATACCTACACCCAGAGAAAGAAAGAAAGAAAGAAAGAAAGAAAGAAAGAAAGAAAGAAAGAAAGAAAGAAAGAAAGAAAGAAAGACTTTCAAGGTCAGGTTTTCCTCAAAACTCACCTTAGCAACCTCTACATCTTGTGTACAGACACAAACTGTTCACATTGTTTTTTCTCTTTACTGTCAGTGGTCCAGTGACTACAGTTGATATGATAGGTTCACTTTTATGCAGAACATTAATTCATTACAGAAAATCAGACCAATTTGATTAATTAATGTATGAATTATTTTCTTTTATAGTTTACCCTATAAATACTAATACTCTGAAATTCAAAGAGGACTGTATAATGTACATAATATGCAACTTAAAAAAGCAACAAATACTTAAGAACTTATAAACAGAACTTAAACATACTAATATATATATATATATATATATATATATATATATATATATATATATATATATATATATATATATATATATATATATATATATATATCTCATCTGTTAAGATTTATCTTTGTCCATAGCTACTGTAGCGCCATAACTACAGCACATGATAGCTCAATAAATAGATTTTCATTTTGCTGGATAACAGTCATATAACAGTCATAGTAACCCAGCGGCTCATCTGCCTCCATGTTTCCTAACTGACTCATGAAGTAAAGCACTGTGAACGTTCAGGATCAGTCGGTTGAGAACAGGGAATGGACTCATTCATGCAGGTGACGGCTGGTGAAATTTAATGAGTGACTCTGCACAGCAGGAAGTGACATTATAAATCTGTCACTAGCCATTTCCTGTCACGGGTCAACTGTGGCCCATTAGGCTCAAACACTTCCACGATTTTCCTTCCTCCTCTTCCTTACTCCTTTACTGTCTTTTCTATCGTGTAAAGTGACATTTAATGCCTTTAAATGTCACATTCGAATGTAGAAATGACAGGAAAAAGTGAAGATATAAAGAGAAAGAGGCGTTTCTGTATGAGCTGGGTATCACACACACACGCACACACACACAACTAGACAATACATTAAAAGGTGTGCAGTGTGCAGGTCAAAAAAGGAGTGAAGGATGAGATAAAAGGAGAGAAATCAGAAGAAAGGAAAGCCTGAGGTGCTGAATACCTGGAACTACACACCTGCTTCACACACACACACACACACACACACACACACACACACACACACACACACACACGCACACACACACACACACACACACATACACAAAGAAAAATCCAGACAAGCTGTTTGTACATTCCTGCTGCCTGCAGGCTCCTAAATGAAGTCTGTGTCCATATGAATCTCTGGCATTTCATTCGTATAAAGAAGTGTGCTGGAAGACTTTTTGACCACAGCATGAATCTGCATCATCACATTCCATCCAATCAGTGCAGCCTCAGCCTCGAGAAAGACTGGGTCTGTCTTGTTCCACTTGCGTTCTGGTGTGAAGGAATGCAGAAGCGATAGGTATGGACGGGGATTTGTGTGTGCGTGTGTCTGAGTGCATATTTTCTTTACCCAGGGCGTGTGTGTGTTGTTTTGTCTCTATGGATTTTATTAGAGTTATTCTGCTCTCTCTATGGGGTACTGCTGTTTTTTTTCAGTGTCTTCACCCTGCAGGCTTTTTAATAAACAGCTTTTATCTGTGATCAGACTACAGCAACAAGGCAGACACTGGCCTCCATACAGGAAATGGAGCAGGGTGTTTCAGAGGGTGAAAGAGGGAAAATAGAAAGAAATAATACACATGCATACTAAATGCATCAGAATATGTCAGACTAAAGAAGAAAGTGTTATTAACCACCCAGCCAAATTTGAATGATTAAAAATATCAACAGGTTTATGAAATTAGGTGTGAAGATCAGAGTTCTCAGCTCCAGGAGGTCAAACAAACTCCAAATGTTTCTCCTTTAACAACTAACATTGTAGTCATAGAAATATTGTAAGGTGATAAATATGTCAGATTTTGTGTTTCCAGCCTGCTCCTAAGAGTCCAAATGAATCAATCAATGCCTATTTAAATCAGTACCGGCTGAAATTAATATTGAATAAGGACCCGGTATTGAAATTTGTCAAATATCTGAATCTAGACCAACTCTTTGAGCAGTTTGGCTTATTTCCTGAGATGTTAACACTCCCAAAACTGAGGAATGATATCGCCTGATAGGAATTTTCAAACCCCAGTTTTGTTTTTTTAAAATTATATGGCTTCCAGCGCACGTTTAAGTCTATCAGGATGGAGGTGTGCAAACTCCATTTGTCTTTGGTTGAATGATACTTTTTCTTCAGCCCTTACACCTCATGTAGGATGTGCATGTAAAGCTTATGAAATATGTACAGAAGTTGACATCATCTTGTACACACATTTATACATAGGTACAATGTAACTTTTTAGATCAAAGAGATGTTTTTTTAGGCTGTTAACGTGCCATAGACCAGCAATACTAGGTAAGTGCTCTTTCAAACCCCACAACTCAAGTTTGCAACAAAAGCTTCCTGCTTGAACTTTGTTGTTTCCGAGCAGAAATCATCGATTTGGGTTGGGTTAGGTTTAGGCATGAGGAATGAGATTTGTTAGGCTTAGGGTGGGAATCTGGGAATACTCTTCTTCTACTGTTTCTAAACCAACAGCCAGAAAGCTGCTTTATTTCACTCTGTCCAGCTAGAAGAAGTCAAATAATCTGCACTCGCTCACAACTGGAACTTCCGATCAGCTTCATTCCAGTAAAAAAGGAAGCTCCAGACTGTGCGTGGTGTTGGTTGAAGAGAAACAGGTGTTGCTTTGGGTGTTGCGAGGCATTCAGGGACCTTGTAGTGTGGATGTTAACAAGTCCGGGCCAGTGTCCTGACCTACATTGGTGCATTAATGTACCGCAGGCTCACGTGAGGAGATAGAAGAGGTGACACGAGGTCCAGATGATGCCTCTCTTTCTTATGGCTTCATGTCTTTTTTTTTTTTTGTCTCACAGTTTGGGAGGCAACATCTGTTTGTGGGTTCATATGTGTGTGTGTGTGTGTGTGTGTGTGTGGATGTATTGTGTAAATGAAACCTATTCTGTGAGGATGACTGCGAGGGAGATGGTGAAAGAATTGTGGGATCCAACAGTTTGAAACAATGATCAATGGCCTGTGCACAAAGTCGTGTGTGTGTGTGTGTGTGTGTGTGTGTGTGTGTGTGTGTGTGTGTGTGTGTGTGTGTGTGCAATACCCACAGTGAACACCCAAGTAGAAGAACAGCTGTGTATGAGGCATAGCAAGAAAAATGTGATGACACAATGTAAATCCAACACCTTCAACTTCATCTACTGCCTTTTGAGTTTTGACGTGTAATGGGGCGACACATCACGAATGAGCTACACTTTGTCCTCCATATGGACTCAACAGACACAAATCTATGTCATATTATACAGTATATATATATATATATATACCACTGAGATGAAGCTACCTCATTGCATTGCCTGGAGAGACTTGGCTCGGGTGTAAGAGGACAGCTGTGGGTGTTCCCGAGGTTATCAAGCGGACGCCTCCCTTTAATAACTTTTATTACAGCAGAGGCACAGCACCTCCACAAGGTTTAAAATTGAACGCTCGGGTCCAAGACACACCCAAAGACGTGTTATTAAAGACACTACTGGGATGGAAAGATATAACTTTGAAGCTGATATCGGCATTTGACAGTTGAAAAATATCAGCCATTGTTGTTGGATTACTTCAAACATATTCTTTGGCAATGTCTTGCTTATCATTGTCCAACGTGTCTTGGCTTCATTCAGCCCGCTTCAGGTCCGCTGATGATCCACGTCTTTTTAGATGAGTTATTTAGTTAAGCTTAAAAAAGTAGACTTTATGACAGAGTTGTTGAATTGGACCACATTGGATTGTACAAGTTTATCTAATGAAGTGGCCGGTTGGTGTACAATGTGAGTATTGTTGTATAATGGTAGTATTTTAGGCAAACAGCATTATTTTTGCATGTTAAGTGATGGACTTCTGTGAACGTATGAACCTACTGACCTCCGTATAAGGTGACCTGCCATAAAAAAAAAAGGAAGGAAAACTCTGCAGCACTTGAAAGGAGCGACTCTGTGGATAAAGACCCAAATAATTTGGTGACTCAGCGGGTTAGACGGGGTGACAGGGTGGACTTGTGGTCAGAGAGGCGGCCTTCGAAACAGATGCTGGCTGATTCAATGTGATTATTAATAAAGAACATGTGAGCTTATAGGAGTTGTTGCCTGGGTTCATGGCATCATGGTCTGTTTCCTAGACAGACATCATTCTCAGCTGAGGTCACACAAGATCTAATCCACCACTGATGTTCCATTAGACTCTTTCTGAGTCCAGAGCATCTACTGTGTGAAACATCCTCTCAATAAACCATCTTTGACTTAGCCTAGCATCTGTGAACCATTTAGCAAACTGCAGCTAGCTTTTAACGGGAGCTGGGTGCCTCATTCAGATGAACGGCGCCCTTACAACTCGCATTACACTGCTCCCTTAAGGTAAGTGAGGTTGAAACTCCATCCGCTTCTCTTTAAATGCATCTACGTTGGACCGAACCCAAGCCACACCACTTTTCTCCGTTTACTTTTCCTCGGATGTGGCTGAGGCGATAACGATACGTCGCCCTTTCATCCCTCTATCTAAATCTCCTCATCCCTCGCTTGCAATCGCTACCATGTGGGGGGGACGCTCTGTGGTAAGGTTTGTGGTGTGTGTGGGGTAGGATTTTGGATAGTTCTGCCTTTTTTCATCACTTGTATCTATTTCTGAAGAGCACAAAACCAAGAGAGAAGACGGAGACTAACCAGGAGCCCTTTGCTGGTAGTCATAAGGCCTTGTACCCTAACATGTGTCTTAAAGACTTTCCATCGACAACGTCGTCAACATTTCAAATCTCACTGGAAGCGCCATGGTCCCTTTCACAAGTGTCCCCAAAGAAAGTCTCCACCAATGACAGTATAAAGATGGACAGTGTATGTGGGACATCTAGGTTTGCAAAATATCAGGGATATTCAAAATAGAAAAACATTTATGGGAATAGACTGGGAATTTAAGGTTGGCCCTTGACAGGAAACCTGAATATAGTTGGTGAAAATATATTTTAGCATAATCTTGACTAAAACAACCAGTTTTCAAGCAGGTACACTTGAATATATGCTATTCCTCAGTGCATGCAAATAGCACACTGCTTACTACAGGGCTGTTGAAGCCACGCCCCCTACCTGCACAGGTGATTTCTGTACCTGGACCACACTTTAGAGCCCAGAGCACACAGACTGTTTAAGACACACATTTTAGCTTGTGGACTACATACCCAAATTGCTCCTGAAGGCTGTGCCATCGGTGTGTGAATGTGTATGAATGGTTAGCTCCTCAAACTGATGGAGCAGTTGGTTCCTTGCATGGCAGCTAATGCCATCAGTGTATGGATGTGTGTGAGGTACGTACTGTAAAACACTTTGAGTGGTCGGAAGGTAGAAAGGTGCAATAAAAGTACAGTATATTTACCATAATATTGTTCAATAAAAATAATTCAAACTTGACAAAGTTCTGCTTACACATAAATCTGTTAAAATGTTTTTTGAATGGTTTTATTTTGCATGTTTGCTTATGACAAAACAAAACTCTTAGATTTACGTTTGGATATGATAGTTTGTTTAAATTACCCCCAATTTCCAGTTAATTCCCATTGATTTTCATAATTCCAATGGAGTTTCTGATTTTGTATACTTCCATTTTACCAGAAACTGTCCACCCCTTTGCAACCCTAGTGACATCACCAGTAGGTTAACGAAGAGCAATTTAACAAAGCCAAACGCTGCCCTCCACGCTCCTGATGGGGTTTGAGGTCTCGCACGAAACTAAAACAGCATCATGGCCAGGATGTGACGGCTACGTCTCTGGTAGGATGCCAACTCCAAAAAAAATGAGTTTTGTGTTGAGAATCATGAGAAAAATCTCGGTCTCTAGAGCTATTAAAAGCTCCACTGTGTTCAACAGCTAGCTGCTAACTTGCCTACTGTAGCTGGAAAGAAAGTTGAGGAGTGAGCAAACACCAAAACATTGAGCTGAGAGAGGCCTGCAAGGTTGCATTTGTTGTTAATATAAAAATATTGATTGATGCTGCTTTAAATTGAACTACTTCAGAATTTGGACCAAGATACAGAGTGCGACATCTGATGTTATAAAACTGACTGGTCAGGCTTGTCTGGTGGACAGACCACGTTAACCATGACGCTGGTTTTTTGCACTTTAAAAAGGCACTTAAAGACGTAATCCGAGGTTTAGGTGAGACAGTGAAGAGAGGACAGACGGAGGGAGAGTGAGTGGAAATAATGGGAGCCCGTAGGGATGTGTGATGGACATATTTTATGGAGTGGATGAGAAAGACAGAAGAAGAGTGAGACAAAGGCTCTCCTGTGTATCAACCTTGCTGAACTGAACTTCAAGAACTGACTACACACACACACACACACACACACACCAACAGGCAGCTCACACTTCCTCAGACAGTGACTCACAACACCAGGGGTTCATCTGTTAAATTCCTTGACATCTTCTGCCTTTACACACACACACACACACACACACACACACACACACACACACACACACACACACACACACAGTGAAAACCTCCCCCCTCCATTATACTAATGCTTTTCTTTTACTGTACCTGCCCTGCAGCACAGTCTGGATGGTATATGACATCTTAATGGAGAAGAACTCTCCCAAACCTCCACTCACTCACTACACACACACACACACACACACACCACACACACACACACACACACACACACACACACACACACACACACCTACGTACACTTGAACCAATGTTGACTCAGACATTCTTCAACACCTGAAGCTAAGCCTATTTATCTTCACACAGTGAAAGGCTAACGCTCACTTTAATTTGAAACATATTTCATCCCTTAAAAGAGTCTGGATGAATATTTGGATTCCATAAGACAGATTGAAAAAATAATACACAGATATCTTTGTTTCTCCTGTATGCAGTCATAAACCTGACTAAATCCCTCCATAATCCCGGGCTGGAGCCTAACTGAAGCTCTAATGTGAAGTTAGAAAGAAACAGATTTTTTAATGAGTGAGCTGTTTTCACCTGTTATTAATGGAACTCAAGACTGATTACATTTATAGAGAGTTGATGGACCAAATAATTTCAACAATGAGCACTTATCAAATCAACCCAAGAAAAGACAAAGATCTTCCCTACTGGATCAGTTTTTGATCACTCAGTCGTTTAATCTACAAATGTTCCCATAGCTGATGTCAAATGGTTCTGACCATCCAAAGCAACTATTATCCTGATCTTGGTAAACCTACGGGTGATGTCACAAGAGTGCAGAAAGTTTCCAGTAAATTTCCAGACACTTTCCATGGGAAGTTAAACTGGGCAATTTGGGAAATATTCAAAATCAGAAACTCCATTGGAATTGAAAAAAATCCCCCAAAATTCAGAAGAGAAGAACAGCAAATTCAGAGATTTGTGAAGCAACTGTTTAACTGACGGCTTGTGTAACCAATGTGATGGTCAGCGGCTGGCTGTATGTGATGACCTGGACTACTGCATACATCTAAAACCTGATGTCTAACATTTAACCCCACCAGGCACGTCTCCTTCACACTGCACAGGGTGTTTTATTTTGAAAATCGACTGAATTCTTTCAGCCAGCTAGATCTGCTCTGTGCTGGTTGACGCTGGTCTCCTCAGGTCTGAACCGGACCGCAGCGCTTCAGGTGGAGTTTGAAACACTGACTAGAGCGGCCCGTGATTTGTTCCAGTGGACACGGAACACATTGCATCAGATCCTGGTGGAAGAGAGCCATAAGATGCACATGATGAACATTTTACAAGCAAGACTTGATAACTGATTGATGAATGGCTAAACTATCTCAGTACTACCCAAACACTGGCTGATTCTCCCTTTAACCTCCTGCACACTGCATGGACGGACACGTGATCTCTGTGCGAGAACACACAGAGTCGCTGAGCGCCGGCTTGTAACCGTAGAACAGAGTTTCTTATCTCTCTGAAACCTTGTGGTGTTTCTGTCCTCTTGGAGCCGCGCAGGATCACAGCGAGGGGCAAGTGCCAACACACTCCGGGAGAGAGAGAGAGAGAGAGAGAGAAAAAACCCAGTCCAGCAGATGATTGAATTACAAAGGCTTACTCTGTGTGTGTTGGTCTCACTCTTCTCATCTTGTTACGTGCTTTTCACTCCCTCGTCTCTCGTTCTATCATGCTTTTGTTGCCTGAGGGGTAAATAGGGGCTGGAGGTAAGTGTAGAGCCTGGGGATGAGTGTGTGTGTGTGTGTGTGTGTGTGTGTGTGTGTGTGTCAGAGTACTTACATGTCAGTTGACACGGGTAGCTTTGATACTTTGAAGACTGCATATGTACATAGATGTGTGTGTTTGGGTTCTTTACAGGTATTTTAAAAATGTTAAACGTGTGTGTTTGCAGCGGAGATGCAGAGTTAGCAACACACACACACACACACACACACACATCCCGATCCCTTTCCGCAACCATAACACAGCTCAGAGAGCCCTCGTGTTGAAGTGTCAGTGAGATGTTAGTGGACGGAAACGTCACAGCTCCGCTGACAACCTGTTGTTTCGGTTTAACCGCACACTTCCACTCGGGACGACTTCCTTCCTCCCGTGTGTCAAGATCCAGCACGAACATATTCAATCCAGGAACCACTTCAAGGTCCAGTACTATCCAGTTCATTTCATCTGGTGACAGGCCACTCACTGCTGTCATGATGCGTGATTTTCACATATCTCTGTGCACCAATCACAACCACATAACAGTTTGGGGATGAAACTTCTTGACCTTGAAATGGTAGCTGTGTTCCAGTGGGAGTAACAAACAAACATATCCAACCCGCCAATGTCGTTTCTCATCGACACAGAGGCTGCAGTAGCACTTTGTAGAAGCAGTTATTGTACTGAGAAACTGCACTGAGCACGTCTCCGTCCCATCACGGCCATGGCACTTTTCTTCCATTCTGGCTGTATCTTCAAACCCCGACAGGAGCGTTTCAGATTTGGACATTTTTTTCTGGTTTATGTGCTTCTAAAATATGTAAATATGCTATAGTAGTTATTGTTTCCCTTTTGCACAGGGTGTTTTATTTTGAAAATCATTCTCTGTGCTGTGTCTGACCTGCTCTGTGCATATTGATAGGAGCTGCTTGAGGTGTCCCTCAAAAATAGCCAAGCAAGAGACCCTCTTCAGGGAGCCTTCTGAAACGGGTCGTGGCACCGTTGTTGGGGTTGAAACATTTATTAGTACGGCTGTGAACTGTCTGGAACAGGGACATTAAACTGTGTCATAGTGAAGATTACCTTAAGTATCATAAACTTTTGTTTGCCTCAGAGCTTCCTATTTTCTGCCATAATCCAAAAGCCAATGAACGAATCCTGTTGGCTTTTTGTCGAGGTACCAGATGCGATGCTAACTTCCTGGTTGGCCTACAAAACCGTCATCCCTGCAGCTAGTCTAACACTCAGGATCCACAATACTTGTCGGCATTGTTGTCGTATGCAGGAAGATGACGTCTCCAGTGTTAGTGTGGACTACAAATCGCTGATTTGTGGACAGGTTCTCGATGTGGACCAGGTTATAGGATTGACACAGTCAGTCACATCTAATAAACGCAGACACACGCACAACAGTACAAATGTATGTGCCAAGCTTTTAAACATCAAACATCTCTCAGCCATTCATGCAGAAATACACAGAGCATACAACACCATCTTAAACTACAACTTATTTTCACAGTTCTGCTTTTGTACAGATTAAACAAGCTAGAGATTGGCTAGCTGTTTCCCCCCGCTTCCAGTCTTTATGCTAAGCTAGGCTAAAAACCTTATTAACACACATAGGGATCTTGTCACTTCACTTTCAGAAAGAAAACTAATTAGTGAAAGCCCTGATTGGTCAATGACATGATTTACTAATTATACGCAGCATCACCTATTAAAACCCAAACAGACTCCCCTCACATTGAAAAATGGCTGCCTGTTATTAAGCTGTCACTGCTTGTCAGGTAAATAGACGTTTCAGTTTGAGGACACGACAGACTCCGTGAGAGCAGGCGGAGTGTGAGGTGAAGAAAAGGGAATGATGGTTTGCTGCGCTCGTATTGACAGAGGTCGAGCCATCCAAACACATTAGCCTGTCGTGAGCTGCGGATGCCGAACCGTGTCCTGACTTGAAGTTCAGCACCTCGGCCTCGTCACACAGGCATGGCAATCATGCATTTCTGTCTGTCTCTCCTCACAAGCACCGACAGGCAGAAAGAGCGAGGCAGGCAGGCAGACAAGTCTTCTGCTAAATCACTTCTGAGCTGTCCTCAGAGCAAAACACCCTGTTTAACTTATTACGGAGCCACAACGTGTCATTATCAAGCCCACTGTCCTATAGGAGCCATTATCAGGACATGATTTACGCCATTTTGTAACCTAAATGTGGGAGACCAGACCGAGACACGCCACTCATAACAAATATTTCCATCACACACACACACCACACACATTTCTCTGGTGCCATATTGGAGTCAGGGTTGGACAGTCATCTTTATTTATTTATGGTTTGTACTATCGTCACAGAGCCTGATTTACTGTGCAAATCTGCATGTTTGTGCACAAAACAGTCTATGTGCATGTGTCAATGTAAAACACACGCTGCAAGCTAAGCAGGGCTAATGCAGTACATACAGTGGGCTGTGGCTAACGATTACCTTCATTATTGATTAATGTGTTGCTCATTTTCAGTTTTTTTTGTTTTGTTTTAGGTCCATAACATGAAAATTGTTTCCCAAAGTTCTCGGTGACCTGAAGATATTCCGTTCACTGTCCCAGAGGAGTAAAAAGAAGATAAAATACTTTTAGTTGGCAATTAACAACTGCAGATCAAGCACGCGAGGAAAGGTTAGAGCACACGCGAAAAACACAGCGAAAGTGTATTCACACACACACACACACAACCACCACCAAATATTTCAGCTTTTTTTTTTTTTCTAATTTATGATTTCTGACTATGAAAGTCCTGACCTGCAGGGCAAACACCTGGACCTGAGACAGCAGAGAGATGTGTGTGTGTGTGTGTGTGTGAGTGTGTGAGAGAGAGAGCAGAGAGAGAGAGGAGAGAGAGAGAGAGAGAGAGAGAGGAGGACAGTGCTCTGGGAATGTTGGCTTAAAGTAAAGCAAAGAGGGATACACACTGTATGAAGGAGGGGAGGGAAGGAAAATAAGGAGACAAAAGGAAAGCTCAGAGGAGGAGCGGGGGAACGAGGGAAGACAAAGACAGAGGAGAGCGGGGGGGAGCCGACAAAGGGAAGAGATGAAGAGAAGGGAGGACAAAGGGAAGGTGAGGGGAGAGGAGAACCAAAGAGACACAGCAGTCAAATATAAACGCTGAGTCATAGGCCATTATTTACCGCAACTCCTCAGGTTTACAACTTATGACAGAGAATATCAAAGATGGTTATGATTATTCCTGCAGGCAACAGTTTCATACTGGTAACGGGGGGTAGAACTGAACAGGGGGTCTGAGTATTAAATTTAAGTTCTCACTGTTACCATGGCACCTCAACACACACACACACAGATGGACCCAGATGTCCAATAGTGATGTCACCAGCAGGAGCAACAGTATTGACAGGGCTGGAAAAATGGAGCCAGCTGCTCAGAGGACTCAAAGCCTGAGTGTGGAAATGTAAATAAATACACGCCGGAGTGCTGATATGTCTAACTGAACACGTTTATGTCATGATGCCTTTTCCTTGTGAAACATTTAATAGCTTTATGATGGAGCCCAACAAACAAAAATCTCATCTGTCTCCACAAGTTTCTGTCTCGAAGTAACGGAACACGACATCTTTGGTCACATGTTTAAAAGGACCCGTGTGTAGGGTTTAGTGACATCTAGAGGTGTAGTTGTGGACTGCAACCAGCCCTTCCAGCCGTCTACAAAATGAGTAAAAAAACATCGGACACCACAGAGCTGGTGAGCATGTGATTATAAACAGTTGTGTTGACGTGATGTAAGAACTTTGATCATCAGTCTGTCCTGTTGTGTGGAGCTGCGTTCACACAGCTTTCTCTAACTGAGACCATCCTGCAGATCATCATGAAAGTTGAGCGTGGTGAGCGACCATACTCAGCGTGATAAACACTTAATTTTACTTCTGTGACGGGTGGACAATATTCATTTATTAATCAAAATATCTCAGATGCGTGTTTTGTAGTCCATCTTCTGAACTTTGTAGTTTTACCACAGATCATGTCAATAACAACCACCCTTCCATGATGATCTCTGAACACTGCGGTTGTCTTATGATTTCTGTCGTTCCTTGAGCTTGTGACATTTTCAATCGGGGTCAAGGAAAAGTGCTTGAGAAAGAGCAACTTAAACGTTAACAGACTTTACGTTCCTCATAATAAGTCATATTTATTGATCATTATATTAAGAGTTGTATCAACTTCATGCAAGTTTAATGTATTCCATACAAGTTATTCTTTGTTATCCGACTTCAGATGTGAAAGAACATTGCTATTAAAAAAAAAAAAAAAAAAAAAAGATATCTGACAGTGTCAACAAAATTGTCATAGAGATAAGTCACAATTAACTTTTATTGTTCATTTCCCCATTTTTAAAAATGGAGAAATGAACTTGGCATGATGTGAACTTTGAACCAGGTGAACTTTAAAGTGGCCGCCCGGCGTCTTCACATTGTCAAATCTGGCCCTTTTTAAAAGAAGTTTGGACAGCCTGCTCTACAGCCAGCTCCAAAAAGCCAAAAGCTCATTTTAAAAGGAAACAAAAACACTTCATGCTCCATTTCTGCCGTATTGTGTAAACAGGGACCACTAAGTCTGACACACTGGACCTTTACTGGAAGTCAAAATGAAATCACTTGGATCACTTTATATGTGCTATGGATGACATATAAAGACACCAGAACTTTGATGTGTTATTTAAGGCTGCTGCAGATGCTGCATTTTATGAGCGTTGGTAATAATAATAAACATTATATTAACATTGTGAAACTGTTGCAGTTTGGTTCGGTTTAGTTGTAAAAAGCGGTGGTCAGTCAGAAAGGCTCTACATAAAGGTCCATTTTCATTACCTCATTTTCTTTCTCTATGACATTCACAAACTAAATAACACACACTCCCACAAATAGAACTGTACACAGTGGCATGAACTGACACGTGGAAAGAAAAACGTGTTGCGATAACACACAAACTGACTTTACACATCGCTGTTCATATGCTGTTTGGTGACACCAAGCTGCAGGAGGTTGTCGTGGTTACTCCATTCTGGTATCACTAAAAATGACTGTCTGGTTGAACTGCAAACACCTAGATGACGTAGATAAACTGTAACAATGTTCATGCTGCCAATGAATACCGAGCCGAAAAGATGAACAACTGTAAGCGAGCTTGTCGTCTCCTGCTGCCTGACGATGTCAACATCAACAACACAGTAACCTCCACGGCTATCAACATGTTTAGTATTGTTTATGCTGTGCAAACTCTGGAGGGCTTAAATAAGATATTCCAGCATTGATCCACACAACAACTGATCCCGTTTCACTCCTGTAGAGGATGGGGAAAAAAACATCACGAAATACTACTAATAAACAGTCCACTGAAACCGCTCTTTGTTTACTGTGCGGCTCTGTGTTCCCCTCTGCTCCCTGTCTGAAGGTTACATTGTTGGCTCGCGGCACCGTCCTTTCTACACGCCAGCAGGATGTATACGATTTGTCTGCCTGCCATTGTCCATTGTCATGTAGAGAATGTGGTGTGGTGAACGCTGGCCTGGACTTCCAAGCAAACCGAGGAAGTACCAAGCCTCAGGCACACACACACACACACACACACACACACACACACACACTTACAGTACAAAACAAAAAACAAAAGACTATGAGTATAAAGAGTTCGTGGAATTTACACTGAGGACAGAGTCAGGGTCAGCTAAGGTAAGAAGTGCAGGCAGTGGTACAGTACAGCAGTGCTCCAACCTTCAGACTGTATCAAAGCTTAATGCCATTTTTGGGAACGATCAAATGTTATAGCATGAATACAGAAACCTCTGCTTGTCATCTTATGTGATGTGTTGGGTCAATCACACTTATGGTCTGACCATCTGTGTCTCCAGGCTGGCATGTTTTTCTGACAGTTCTGCATTGCAAAACTACAATGTCAAACTAGAGAGGAAACACGGCTTCATTTCACGAAGACAAAAATGAGCATGGCGTCAGCCGTTACGGCTGTGCAAGGTTCATTTCAAATCCACCAGCAACGCGCTGGAACATCTTTCTACTCAACTGGGCCACAAATTGGAGGAATGTCATGTATGTATGTGACCGCTTCCCACCCAGCTGATATTTCCTTTTGCTACAGCTCGCCCTTTTCCCCTCAGAGAATTGTTCAAGGAACCAAGAATCAGTTCCACCGGTTCTTGACACTACCCTGCCCGATGCTGTTTGACGACTCTGACCAACACACAACACATACCGAGACCTTCACTCTTCACTCATACTCCCTGATTTGATATCAGAACACTTCATATCAGCGCAGCGTCTACAAGAAGTCCCGTGTGTTCATTCACAATGATTCCATTAGGCCCAGAGACAGATGATGATGCTGAAGTCACTTCCAGGACCGCTATGCTTTGATCCTGCCAACACTTCCAGCCTAATTACTCTGAAGCTCATGCTGTCCGTCCTGTTGCTCTATTGTATTTGATTAATTGGATTTGTCTCACACCATTGAGCTGCTGGAACGCCCACCCCCCCCATCTACAGTCTGTTGCATGAAATCAGGGTGAGGGGGGGTGATTTATCAGAACCTGATAAATCACTTCTGACAACGCCTTTGATTGTATTTCAAAACTGCCTTCTTATTATGAAATTTTGAAATGAACCCTGAAGAAATGAATCATGTCTATCAAACTGCTTCCTTTACCCTTTCCCCCCTCTCAATAAAGACCTTGGAAGCTCCCGTCTGGAGGTCACATCACGGCGAGCTGACAGAGCTCCAGGCTCCCAGCTGGTCTACCCCATCCTCCACCTCTCTCCTCCACCCCACCTCCTCCGCCTCCTCTTCCTCCTGCTGCTGCTGATGCTGAGAGCAGCCTGCAGCCTCCAGCCCGGGGCATCGCACACACCCTCAGTCTGCCAATTAATCACACCGCCCCCCTCTCCCTTCCTCCTTTCCTCCTTTCCTCTCCTCACCACATGGTCCTTTGTACAGTACCCCACCTAGCCCCATTCACAGCACTGACTTATCTCTATACTGCAATACATCACGATAATACAGTTTTTGGTCAGCTGTATACATGAAGGCTTTATGTATGTCATAAATTCTCCCAAAAAGAAGCAGGTATTATTATTATAGCGTATGAAGGATGCCATGGAGGAAGTACAGCAGGCTAGAAACAGGCTAAAATGATTCTATTAGTACATTATATCACAATGACAACAACAAATACTAATAAAGACACTATAAAAGTCACAATGAATAATGTAAAGACCCTGGGACGACCTTTAAAAAATATTATAGGTCTTTTAATGAGGCTAATAAAAATACCAAAGTATGCTAAGTCGGCTTTAAACCGCACTACGTCTCAAGAAAGTTAAAGGTTAATACGTAACACGTTACACAGACTGATGCCACTGACTTTAAAATTTCGACATGAAATAAAAGCCAACACACACACAGACACACACACAAACACACACACACGCACGCACACGGACACACACAAACACGCCTAGTGACAGCAAACCAAGCTAGCAGCGAGCAAGTGGTGAATGAAAGTCGTCCCGCACCGAGAGTTAGAAAGCAGAGAGCGGCTCACCTTTGCCGTCTTTCTCCTTCTCCATCCTTAAATAAACACTTCTCCGAAGGAACCGGTGTGACAATAGAGGAACAAGGCGGATGCTCTCCCGTGCAAGCCCACCCCCAGCGGTGACTGACAGCACGCCGGGCCAGTCGTATGTAGGCTTCGTGACGAGAGGCGGGTCTTGTGTGTGGGACAGTTCAGCTCGGTGCTGACAGGAGAAAATGTCGTGTTTGGCAGGAGGTGAAGTACAGGCCCAGGCTGCTAAACACAAAGACTGACAAATATAACACTAACTTATAACAGAAGTTATCTGATTACACTTCCCACACAGAGCAGGTCTAGACCGTATTCTTTACAGACTCAGCACTTCCCACCATGAGCAAGCTTTTGTTGACAACGGCAAGGAAAAACTTCCTCTTAGCAGACAGAAACCGTGAGCAGAACTACTGTAGGCTCATGGTGGACAGACATCTGCCAGTTTGAATTTTCACTGACATCTATATGTTTTGTTAGAAAATTCTGGTGCGCTCCATAATGGAAAACACTTCAAAAGTAGACGTTCTTATTTCTCAGAAATAACATGGTATCCTTATATTTTTAAGATTTTAAATGTGTAAAGTAGCTCTTTATGAGTGAGTGAAATTTTATTTTCAGTTTAATGGGCTAAACAAGCAATTTTGCACTGCACTTCCATAAAATCAGGACACTTGCAAGACAGATTTTAAAAAGAATGGTCGATATTGTGACTTTTAGTGGCTACAATATACTACCAATGAGTCACAGTCAAAATGTTTTTAAATAAACATAATGCCATCAGTATTTTTACATTTTTCCAACTGTAAAGGGAAACCTACTCAACTCACTTAACAAAACTGCAAAATAGTTATGTCTTTTAACAACGTATTTCATTTATTTTACTCTAGACTATCCCCTGGTATCTACTATAGCTGGTAAATGTTATAATGGTTATGACTTGAAGCTCAAGACAGGGCGTACAATCTTTCCTTAACCTCAACCAGTGTTCGGAGCCTCAAACATGGTGCTCATGAATTTATTCTCATTATGGTGGAAACCCCTGGAGCTCCCCTTAGGTGTACAGTGCAACCAGATTTAACTGGATAAAACATTCAATATCAATGGAAATGTTGTTAAAAGGATTAGAGGAGAGGATATGACACATAAGAGTCAACATGAATTCAACATTTTTTACATCAGATACTTCTTTGCAAATTTGCAAACAAAGGCAAACAGGAAACAAGTCAGACAATGAGTTTCATCCTTAATAAACTGTCATCTATTAGACCTCTGATTTGTTTTTAAATACAGAGACATGAGATACTGGACATTCATTCTTCTGCACTCTGTGTCTATGGCGACTTGAATGCAGGAACTTCCCTCTGTCCTTGGAGAAAGATACAAGAAGAAAACAATGGGGATAAATATTGTTCCTCAACACGAAGCTTACACCACAGGATCTAAACAATGTGTGAAAGTCATCTCGGTTGTTTTCTCAGAGTCTGTTTGACTAAAAAGATGAAAGGTCTTACTGCTTGTGTAATCCAATCTGGGTGAGTTTCCCTCCAGTCCCTACAGCTGACGTAGCATCACTTTGATTACATTCACACCATAGGCTTCATGTTCAATTTGCGGTTACTGCTCATAGACGCACTTGTTGGATGACTGTTCATATCTTTCTTGGAAGCAGCTCATACCTGAAATCTAATAACCCCACAAGAGATGACGCAAACAAGAAAGATCTGTCATCCTTTAAAGTTTCATCACAAGTGGATCTTTGCAACACTCACATCCAGAGTTCATTCACCAGTCATCTTTAACATCATGCTTGATATAGAAAAGATCCAATCCATGAACTATCTATCTATAGTAGATAGCCACTTTTGAAATGAGTAGTGGGGAGCGTGTGATTTGCTGGTGACGGGTGGGACTAGTCAGACTAGACAGTCAAATAATCACACATGTTGTGAAAAGCCAATAGTTTTAGTTACATTGGAGGTGCAACAAAAGCTATAGTTCATATATAACAATATTGTCACAATATGAAATATATGTGATGATATGAGAGAGGGTCACAGAAGTGAACCTATATCAGCAGACAGAAACTATAGATAAAGAGCCAGATATCTCCTTCAACAGTTGGTGGAGACCAAAGGTTGAGCTAAAAGTAGAGTGAATTTTGGACTTAGATTCATCAGTTGGACACCAACACGACTCGCCCTACGTGTTCACATCTTGTATCTGCTGCCTCCAAGTTGTGCTACCGTTCCAAAGAAGTTAGATGAACGTGAGGCTTTGTTTACAACCTGGTTGTCTGACTGCTTGCATTTCTTCACTTCACGTCACACTTCTTTTTAGCTATGCCACCATGTTCTCGGGTTTCTGCAATATACTTACACGTGAGTGTAAAGTCATCATAACAGCAGACATATCAGAGCTATGAAAATAAAGCCTAAATAATTAGCCATAGTTTTCTGCAAACCAGTTAAAAAAGGACCAGTAGGGTTCAGACAGATTTGTAGAATATGGCATAAATGTAATATATGTTTTGATTAGTATATAATATTGTAATTAGGTGCAAAATACCTTTTACATCTAGTCTGTCATGTTAAACCATGTTTCGACAGCTGACCAGGACAAACAAACACTGGCTGTAGATTGGGCGTTTCGTGGCCAGCTTGGTTTCTCGTTTAGGAACAGGAGGGCAAGTGGAGGAGGCCACAACTGCACCACTAGATGCCACTAAATGCCACACACCGATCCTTTAAATCAAATCTGAAATCATGTGGTGTGAAAGGAGCACGTTCTGGAATTTCTCTCTTGAATTTAAGACACAAAAAAACACACAAAAAAATCTTTCAAAATGGACATTTTGACCCTTTCTGTTGCAGTGTCACGATGGCGTAAGATGCTTTCACTGGTCTTGGTTGAAGTTAGATTTCGGAAACTCTAATTTGGGCAATTTCTCATGGTAGAAGCTGCCCTTTTCGACACCGGCTTATGCTAATAAGTTTGTACAGCTGTATAAATTTGACACTGACTCATCCTGGCAGGCGTTTCTGTTGATCCTCTTTTCTTCAGTGTTTCTTCTAGTCGAGCTTTTCCAGCTATTTCACAATTGGAACATGATTGAGAAGCTCGTTCCTCCTTGCATCTTATAAAAACATCCACACACACACATGTATTACACACACTATTTAGATTTAGATAACAAACTCAAGCAATGCAATCCATAGTGACTCTGTAGTTTGGATAAAGCACTTTAATAGCAGATGAATATTAGAAAGAGGACATGACGCTTTATGACAACAGTTAGTGTGTTACTTACAGGAGCAAAAAAAAAAAATGATTTGACACTCAGATTAAACTCAAAATTTGATATGTTTCTCTTCAAAAGCTCTCTTCTCGGTGATGCTACTCATTCAACACTACACCCTTAAGATTTCAAAATAAAATCCCTTCCTTAATATCGCAATTAAATAAATATCTAACACAAGCTAATGTAAGCAGCTGACCCGGGCATCTCATTTGACACAATTTAACCAGAAAATAATCAATCACTCAAACCACATCGATGATAATTGTTTTCATACATTTCTAATCTGAGGTCAGTGGACAAACCCCATTTTTCCACCCTCATGCATGCCTGAAGAGTTATACACCATGGCTTGAATACAGACAAATATATCTGGTATATGTTCAGTATATGTTCACATACATCTTACAGTATGTTAGTTGGCGAGTTGAGCAGTTTGCGGTCCAGAAATCATCAAGCAAAGCTGACGGACTTCGGCTGAAATGTGGAGCTTTTACCGTACGCAACGATGCTTTCAAACAACAAACATATAAAGAGTTAAATCTCTATCTGAGAATATATAACACAGTTAGAGTATTGAGTTTTAAATCAAGCAAGACCCCACATGTTATGCTTAAGTGCTGCTGCAGGTCTGTGAAGCTTAACAAAGTCAGCATGGGCTTATTTTTTTTTTTCTGGTAACAAAATCATGATTTCTCTCAGCTGCGTCTCATGACTGGTTTAATGATCCTTTCCAGAAGTCAAAAATAGCTTATAAAAATAATTTCTTTTGTTTTGTTTGTTTTATTCTCATGTGAGTGTGTGTCACTCTGGCAATGCTGCATGTTTGACACCTTGGCACACCCTGAAACCTTCTGCACTGTATGTTTTCTGCAAGGCCCCTCCTCAGGCCTCCTCTTTTTTTTTAATCCCCAACCCTCTATCTGTGATTCACTGCCATATTGTGGCCCCTATCCAGCCCTGGCTCTCCTATCTGCCCTGATTTACGAGACGCTTGTGTAAGATATGGGACCGCATTCAAACATATCAGGGCACGCATATCAAAACTACCCAGCCATTCTTTCCCAACAACTCTGATTGAAAAGAACATGAAGGAAAATCAAAAACAAACGTGTATGATAAGGTGCTTTTTGAGTAAAAGATCAGTGAGGAGTCGTCAGTTATTTCCGTCTTTGGCCTTGACATGCTTGAACAGTGACCGTGTACAAGTCTGCAGTCTCTTCACTGCTAAAGTAATGGCAAAGGTGTAAAAATGAACTGGCTTGGTGATGTAACAGTCACTTAGTGCAGGGAAGGAAACTGAAAAAAAGATGGAGAGACAGCAAGAGAGAAAAGGCAGAGCAGCAAACGGATGATATGTCCAAACAAGTGAGACGATAAACCCTCGCAAAGTGAAAACAACCTAGCTGCTGATGAAAAACTTGCGATAGAAACGGGGAGATAATTCAAGATTGACAGAGTAGAAGAAGGCGCACATAAAACAGTCAGAACCACAGAAACCTGGAGGAAGGCCTGCACAAGAATTAGAAAAAGCTGTTATTTCTGCCAGGGTGTCTGTAAGCGTCGAGATGGGGCGGGAGGGGGTAGGATGCAGAAACCACATGGGAGGCGAGGAGCATCAACACAGGCCATGCAAACTCAGCTCCTCATCCTCTTCTGTAAGGTTGTCAGTCAAACATTCGGGCCACATCGCATACAAAAAGCTATAGATGCTGCCTCAACATCATGAAAATGTTCCCGCACGGGGCGCCACTCCGCGGCATCACAGGCAGATGGCATGGCGTTTTACAGGTGGAAAGTAAGGGTATCATGGCGGTGCATATATAGATATTTCAGATGGGTTGGTTTTTCTTTTCTGCTTCCTCCCAGATAGGATGGATGCTTGTTGAGATGTTGCTTCATCTTTTCTGTCTAGAAAAGGCGTGCCGCCTTCTTCATGTCGTTCTTCTTCCAGAGGGCCAGACGGTCGAACTGCTCCAGGGTCATGCCGAAAACCCGCTGGAAGTCCTCAGGAGAAAGGTGTCTCTGGAAAAGCAAAACAGAAGCAGGAAAAGTATACTTAAAGCAAAGACCGACATTGTACATGAGATAGGTCAAAATTTTAGTCAGCAATAATCATTATCAGAGCTTTAAATGACCTACAGATGAAACCTGGGGCGTAAGATGTTGCTCCACCCCAAGCCTCCGCAGCTTCAATACTCAATACTTCAATTTAGATTTGCATAGATCCCGTCAACTTATTCCCCCAACATTCAACAATGGTGTCCTTTCGCCATGAAGGTGTCTTCTCTCTAAACTCAACTAAGAAGCAGTTTCCTCAACTTAAAAATCATACTTCTGGTGGCTTTGGTATACTAGACCCTCATCATAAAAATGCTCACATTGGTCATTTTTCTTTTGTGACAACTTAGAACTTAGAAAAAGTCAATGAAATGATTGGCCATAACAAATCACCTACAGCAAAATCCCCTGAGTACACTGAATTGAGCAATTTGTGAGATGTGCTGCTTGTAAATTCAACTTTCAAATTCAGCAACAGGTGATGCTAATGTCTTGGTAAAGTACTTGCACAGTGGCTTGGTTGCAAAGAGGGTCAGTCATGGGAAAATGAATAAAAAGAAAATTTGAGTTGTGGTTATATTAAACTGCAACACAGCCATTGCGATAAGTTCTTCAGATTTGAACTTTGGACTTCAAAACAACAGCACAGAATTTGCTCTACATATTGCTCTAGCACTAGCGTTTTCGTTTCTCTGGGTTTCACTCTACTGAACTACATGTTCTACTGAGACAGGAACAGAAAAACAAGTGGTTCTTTGGCCCAGTTAATCAAAACTTTTACCTGAACCAATGAGATTATTGTTGCTTCCAGGCCAGCTGGACTTTTCTCACCCACTTGTTCCGTACTGGGAAATCAGTAGCGGCGTCATACTTTCAGATTGGACTCGCACAAAAGACATTCGTCCAATCCTAAGATCATGTTTGTGTTCACCACATAAGCAGGCATTACATTGCCTTCTGTATTGAGGTTTAACACACTAAATTCAATTCTGTGCCTCAGAAGTTCATCCAAACTAAACTGTTATCCAAAACCCAGCTTGGCTCATGTTGCAATCACTCAGTAACTCCTCTGTAAATGTCAAAAATATACCATGGAACAAAAACATGCATGGTATTGATTTAGACCCAGAACAAAAGCATACACCACTGAAAAACTCTTGGCTGCCACTGTGCACAGCAGTTGTGATAAAAGTGATAGTAAATTAGAGGAAGGCTATCGTTGTTTGATTGAGCCAATCACCTGGTTTCCGTACCAACCCCCAATGGGAGGAATGTGCTTTTCTCTCTGAGGCAAAAACATCCAGATACATTCACATCATGGTGACAGAACAATAACATGAGGCTATCAAGTTTAGATTTTCATCATATTTTTTAGAATATATATGGCCTCAAACCCAATCAGGGATGTCACAGAGGGTGTTTCGTATGAACTCTCAACACCTGCTGTAACTACAACATGCTAGAAATAGTTTGGAGCAGATTGAACAACTAGTGTTTCCTTTCCAATAGGTAAACTGTTCCACTTGATCAGGAATCTTGAGGAGAACCCGTCGTAAAGTTGGGCTACCCAGCAAGTTACCGCACTTAAGAAATTCTGATGCCACAAGAACTATTGGAGAAGACTCTGCAGTGCCCATGATGTACCACATTCAGTAGCACTGTGCTTCTACTGGCTACTATTTATATTGGGACTTGGGATAGGAACCCAAAATTCCCTGATCTAAAAGAGCATGTTTTTGTATGTAGTTGAGATCAAAAGTTCATTGTCAAAAGAACAATTGTCAAACTTTGACAAACCTACAGTTTCAGGATTATGATTTTCATGAAACTTGGTGAAAGGGTGTAGCATCGGCCAAAGAAGAACCCATAAAATTTACAGATATACAGATATATCTTAAACAGCACTGGTCATAGTGGTGAGATAAGCAAATGCTATCACAGGTGAAACATGACCATACACTTTAGACAACACACTACCTCACACTGAGGACAGACCATTCCTCCAGTCCTTATGCTAAGCTAAGGCTAACTACTCCTGACTGTTCCTGACTATGAGCTATTCCTTTATGCCTTTATGCATAAACTTTCTGGCTGATGGTTTAGAGCACCTCCACACACAGAAGCCACCAGTAATGGGTCAGAAATATCCTATTTGGTTAAACCTCATGGTAAAGTGTCCCTCATGGCTCCGACTTTGAGTTTTGATATGGGTTTAGCCGTTGATTAGTTTGGGTAAACCGACACCACTTTGGGGTCAAGGATCAGGAGCAGTGGTGAGTAAAACAGAAGTTGGAATATTTCTCTCTGACACACACACATACACACTAATGACAATATGACTCCAGTCTAGCGATCCCAACCGCAAAGGGGATCTCTTGCGTCAGTAACACCTCAACATCCCGACGGTCTGACTCCTCTTGGGACAATATTCCCATAATCCAAAGGCTCACAGGCAGTTCTCATATTAGGGTTACTGAAGGTTTAAATATTTTAAATGGGGTATTTTCTTTTTTAAATAGGTCCATGAAACTCTTCTGAGGAGAGGACCATCAGTGCTGCACCACAGGACAAACCACAATTTGAAGTTTTTAAACTTCAAATTGTGGTTTGAACATTTATTTGAGAGTACTTTACTGAATAAATATTTCCTGTTTTCAACGGAACAAACTTAATGAAAGTTCTGAATCTGTAAACGGGTAGTGTAAGAATAACAGCTGGAGGAAATTAGTTATTACGGAACATTAAGTGCAATTGTGCTTAATTGTTTTATTATAAGACATGCATGTGGGTTAAACTTGCCATGACCCAGTGCAAGAGCAGGTAATGCGATACAACATCAGAAAGTAAAACCAATACCACCACCAATTATATTCACATTCAGTCAAATCCCACAATTTATTGGCTTTATTTAGCACGTCACAACGTGAACTCAAAGAGTGTTCACGCAGCAAACTACACCACCGGGCCAAAAGCAATATACCCATGTGTCATTGTTGAATGTGTCATTCCAAAACCATGGGCACTAGACTGCTGCTCTAACAGCCTCCACTCTTCTGGTTTCAGGCTTCCTGCCAGATTTTGTAACCTGGCTTCAGGGATCTGCTCCCATTCAGCCACAAGAGCATTAGTAGGGTTGGGAACTCACTGAGTCAGGCTCTATCACCCAAATGCGTTGGAGGGAAGTGAGGTCAGTGGTCTGTGTAGGCCAGTCAAGGGCTAATCATAGGCCATTAGTGTATGCTGTAACATTAAGATTTCCTAAATGACGGTAAAGACTACAGGATGCTTCAAACAAACATCATATAAGGTGTTGTCTGTTCAAGACGGGTTCCACATGGTTACATTTTGCGGTGTCTGAAGCATACTAAAGCCTATAGAGTCTGAGCCCAAATTATGATAAACAGCTCTAGTCAAAAGAACATCCCTGTCCACATACTTTTGTCCATACGGTGTATCTGTTTCTTTAAAAAACAACCCAACCTGCAGTCATTTAACCTTCCTTACAAAAATTGGAGATGGCACTTCTCTAAGCTTTGGCTGATACTTTTATCCCACCTGGCTTAGCTGCCTGGCTGCTTTACCCAAACTGCACGATTCTGATTTTAGAGTCAAACTGCAGTTTAACAGATTCTCAGGCTTTTTAATGACCTGTGGATAGAAGGGGGTGAAATGACGACTAACAGGAGGAAGAAGATTAGAGCTCACCTCCAGTCTGGTGCGATCTACGTCTCTGGGAAGCTTCACTTTCACTCTATGCGTCACTGCCAGAATTTCATAGGGGTAGATCTGGCACACACAAAGTAAGCATTGTGAGAGATTTATTAGGGAACACAATTATAATCCAGTGTCCAAAGAAAGCTGCCAAGAATATTATTTGTAAAAGATTAACAAATGAGGGAAATCTTACCTTGTATTCTGTGAGAGAGAAAGAAAAAACGAAAAAGGAATTAATCTGGTGGAACAATGAGTTTTTATTTGAATAGCAGACCCATTATGAAAACTACCATAATAGAACCTGAAAATAAATGACACCCTGTGGACTCAAATCTCTTCAGAAATATTGGGTTTCAAAGGCGTCAAAAGCATTATAAACGGTTGCTCCGCACACACGAATACACAGTTATGAGGTTGGCATCCTGTCAACTCAGTCTTTGCCTGGACTGTACACACACTTGTAAACACACACCAATAATTCTGCAGCTGGAAAAATGACATCACCTCTTTATGTTGTTACCTCCAGTAACTGATCTGGAGCCAGAGCTGCAGGGCTCTGCGTGATTGGTCACAATGTGATCAGGGATTGTAAACTGACCTTAGATCTGTACTTAAAGAAATGATGACACAGGCCTTTTTTACATTTTATAGTTTTGCTTGAAAACCTTGAAGCTGATAGTCTGGAGGGAAAAGCTCTGTTTTGGACGGAGCCTGTGACCTACCGCACCGGTTCTAGTTGTGAGGTTATTTGGGGAGTTTTAGATTCTGGGAGTAAAATCACTCTCACTTTCTGCACAGACATTAGGTCACTGATATTGGAGCTTCTTAAGTGATGATACATGATATTCTCCTTGATGAATCATGTGCAAAAAAATATGGTGTTCAAAATATCTGGCCAAATGTATGCCAAAAAAAAGTTTTTGCAATTGCAATAATTATGATTTGCTGTCTTTTGCCCTGAGAAAGCTACAATAGAGGCTCAAGAATTGAGGCCTGGGGTACTCCACATTCAGATATCATCTGATCCAATTGAATAATGTACCACAGTAGATAATTCTATCCAATCTTCTAATCTGCGGAGAAGAATTTCATGGTTAGAGGTATTAAAGGCTGCCCTACAGGATCGGTTTATGTTCAGACTAATTTAATACCTTCAGTGGTGCAGTCTCTGTTCCTTGATGTGGTCTGAATTCACATTTAATTTCTTTCAAAGGCCTATTTACAATCAAGACGTTGTTGAGCTGAATGAATACATGTGTCTGAATTCCCCCAAATAAAAGGTAGATTAGAGATTGTAATAATGATAAATCTTGATCATATTATTAAAGAAGAACCTTTTGAATTTAGTGGGAAAAAACCAACCAGGCATCCTCCCAACTCTGTCTATGAAGTTAAACAGCAAGCTTTTAACTTTTAAGGATGTTCGCATTGTTAATGTAGGAACTCTAGTCTTAGCCATTGCTTAAGTTCACATCTACCTGTAGTATGAGGAGATTAACAGTGTCCATTCACTTTCACTCTCACCTCTCATGCCTCCCCAGCTCTGGGAGTCTGGGTCCACTTCATCCTCCACCATCTCAGCAGCCTATGTGCACACACATATAAACAGTTAGTCCCGATCCATGCTGCCAAGAACATTGCTGGTCTTTATCAAAGCCAGGGTTCATCTAAAAGCCTTTTTAGTCACTGGGTTTGCCCTTGATGTGCTCACATTCTTTCACTGTGACAAATAGGAAGTGAGCGTGACAGATTCTTTTGATGGTGAGCTTACATCATTTGGTTTTGGAGAAAGTAAAGAGTGACTAAAAGGAGAGGAAGGAATTGTTAGAAAGTGTTGTCTGTAGACTGTCTTGGCTAGAGGCCAACGATTCAAAACAACCTGTCGTGTTTGCAGCTCTTTGCAGATGATTACCACTGCGTTAAGTAAATGCAGTTTCAAATGAAAAGGTAAAATGGCTAAATGTAAATGTTCTCTCCTATACAAGTCTGCAAAACATTTTTCTGTTGGGCAATGCTATGACTTATGTCAAATACCCGCGCACACTTATGGATTCCCATCATTCTTAGCTGTACTTTTTATTCTGAGCTATTAGCAAATATGAAGACGTGTCTGTAGACTTATAATGTATTACTGTCACAGTTAAGTGCAATTTAATTTCAGTTCGATATTATGTGGAGATTGAGCACTATGCCATTCTGCATATGAGCTTGCTCAAAAATATACTGTATGTTACAAGTATAATGTTACATAGCTCCAAATCTAATAGAAAAAAATCTCCCTTCATTCCCTTCTGCCAACACACTAAATCCACCATGTCAACAACCCTAACCAGTAATGTCAGCAAGTGAAAAATAGTTCACTACACTTTGCGCCATGAATCCGTCGTGGCTCCTGAGCTTTCATTTTCTCCTCTGCTCTGTTTTGTCTGCCTGTCCTCTATCCATCAACAAACACAGAGGGAGAGCAGCAATATCACATCAGCGGACGATAGACTAAATACCCCCAACGTCCTCATAATAAACTGGAGCCCTGCCTTGTGTGGAGTGAACGGTACTGACTGACCCTTGTGTAATCTGAGACCACAACCGTGAAAGAAAAACTTGAGGAGGTAGAATTTAAAGAAAGAAAACTTCTTAAGACTATTAGTTATTAAGACGAAATTGTCTTAAATGTTACTCTGAGGCTTCCTGTGTTGATTAGTACACGGTGTGTGGGGGGAGTTTGATAAAACTGGTGTGAACACATAAGGATAGTGGCCTCTTTGACCACTGTAGCACAGTGGGAGATAGAGGTTCGATAAGAAACAACATTACCCATCTGACTAAAATACAACTATCAGCCGCATCTTCTCAGCAACTCAGTCAGCTCTTTCTTTCAAGGTCCTCTAATCTGTGGGGTGTGCTTGGTTTCACCCCCTTACTATGGTGGCACACCCTATTTCCCTTAACAAGTCACTCTGTAACTGAGTCAAATCAACGTTCTCAGTACGACAGCCAAGGCAAATCGAGCGCACCCCCTGCCGTGGCTCGAGCCCTGCAGGCTTAAGGCCCAGGGTTTATTGTGCCAGACTTGAATTGGACAGAAACAACGGGCTCTGAAGCTGGTTATTATTTAATTTGGGTTAAAGTATAGTGTCATGTTGGCTTGGTGGAAAAACCCTGGAGCCAGATGGGGCATGCAAGGGTTTAGATTATGAGGTAGGTAGTTGGGTTATAGGAATTCTATGGTTTATTACTACTTCAGTTTATTCTTGCACTTTGAGACATTGGTTCTGTTGGTAATGAAAACACTTTGACAGATTCATTTCTGAGAACAGCAGTAAGAAGGCCAGAGAGCTTGGAAACAAACCACCAGCTTAGTCAAATAAAATTGGAAGAGATCACAAAAACGAAAACTAAAATGATTACCCAAACTGTCCATGAACATCACACTTTCTAGTTCTTGTGTCAGCTTTGGCCTACCATTGTAATTCTGAGCATTTGAGAATGGAGTTCCTCTGCTATAAAGAATTATTAGCAACATTATGGGTAATATAAGTACTGTATATTTTCTGGCAAGCTGCTGGATTGTTAATAACCTTTTTTTATTGTTCGACAGTCTTGCTGATCTTGCTAGGCAACAAACACAATCCCATAAGAATCCATCTTGCCAGACTTCAAACAATAGTGTTTGAACTATGTCATACTGTTTGTTGATATGATTTGATCACGTTTTCCAATATTAGAATAGGTGATAGAGAGATGGCTCGTCCAGTCGCCTGCCAAGTATATTTTTAAAGTACCTGTCCTTGTAACCCTGTGTAACAAATCATCTGTTGCAAAGGTAAGTGTCGTGTCCTGTTCAATTTTTGACAAGATAACGGGAAATAACATGACATTTCTCTGAAATATCTTGAAATGTCAGGGAAATGCCAGCATTTGCTCACCTTGTAGATGCCGTTCCGTCCATATCCGGGTAAGGAAGCAGACTTATTGTAGGGAAAATCTGTAAAGAGAAAAATATCTATCTATATATTGTTTTTCATATTTTAAACTTTAAACACTATTCAAACTCCATATTGTTGTATTCATGTTGCTCACACCAGGTTTGTGTGTTTTGGATTACTCACTAGGCTGGGAGGTGTCCGTGGGCAGACTGCAGGTGGACTTGCGAGGATCCAGGTCTTCTGGACCCATGTGTCCATCTATTTCACTCTTTAAGATCATCCAACTGGTCCTCTAGAGAGATAAAGAGGGAGAAAGAGAAAGAAAGAGACAGAGAGGAAAGATGGAAAGAAGTGATGGATGATGGAGAAGTATGAGTTAGTGAATTAGTAAATGGATGTACAGTATTTGCAAAGTTTAAGAAAATGACTTGAAAAGAGGCAGATATGGACACACACATATACACAGAGTGAGAGACCCACCTTGCTATCCTCCCCATCCTGCCAGGATGTTCTAGAAGCTGTAAAACAGTCAGATGTTACAGGATGTCACAGTTAATGTGCTGGATCATCTGCCTCTCAGCTCCACTGCAATGCACTATTAACTCTACAGTAAATCACCTCCCGAAACCATGACATCATCAGCTGCAGACGGCATCTACAGGAAACCCTGCATGCACTGTGTAACTGTGCAGTAAAACAGGACGGATAGCAACCAGTAACATTTGTGTCAACACTGTATTAACAGGGATGCACTGACATTTTGGAAGCCTGACCCATTGTTCACCAGATTGTGATGAATCTGGTATGAATATCCACAGGCCTATGAGAACTGCAAATGATTTGAACCCCATGGCCTTGGTCACAATATGACATTTTTTTATGAAATTTGCTCTGAATAGTCATGGTCCCCACAGGATAGTATTTTTTGGTAACCTGCTGTCCTTAGGTCCACAGTTGGACTCAAATTCCACCAGTACTCAAAATATTTGTATGTCAACATCAAATTATTTCTATAAAAATTGACTGCATGTATTCATGCACCCCAGAGGATGAACCCCATTCATTTTCGCCTCTCCAATGGGATTCCATCTGTTCCATCTAATTTTCTGGGGTGTAACATACCTGGCGGCATCAATGGACCACTAGTGAGCCAATAGACTGTACTGCATGATGCAATTAAGAACTTGTCCTATGGAATCCCATGCACATAATTATTCAAGCTCTTGACTTTGTTTGCTTGCTATGTATAGGATGTCAAAGGTACATGATAATGGACAAAAGAATAACCATGGGTTTCCGTCCACGATCAAAACAAAACTGTATTAAATTAAATCCAAGAGCCTCATTATGATTGTCCATCGCCTGACACTTAAAATAATAAAACTGCAGTTACTCACAGTAGCAGTTGGAATGATATTATAGATTGCATAAGATACTTGATTAGTTAGCGAGTGAACGACAGGTTAAAAGCTACGTTTTGGCAATGAGGTCCCTGCAAACAATGAATTCATGTCTTCATATGAATACTGTTCCTAACTCATTCTAACTCTCATTAAGTTTGTCCTTCTCCCTTCGGCACATTTGTTTTCATTCATTCAGTTGTGATACTACTCTGGATGTTGACTGGGCAACGCTGGCTAGCTATCAGTTAGCTGTACATTTGCCACAGTGTAACGAAATACAGTGCTGCTTGGGTAGCAGTTCTGTCCGTGGATTTTATTTAGCCTGTTTGAAAAAAATGTGTTACCTTCCACCTTTCATTTTTTTCAGTTTGCATTAGTGTGTATGCTGGACAGACAGTTAGCTAGAAAACTTTGGTGGTAACTCTCTAATTACGTGTCTTTAATTTGACCAATGGGCCAAATACCCACAAATGTACGTGCAGTCCATTCAAACATAATGCCACTTTACGCAGCTCTGAGATTTTTTCGTCTTTTTGGCAGACAGCACACACCTTGTCAATGACCTCACATGTGCTTGGATGCATACAATCAAGATGCTGACAGCCTTTTCATAAATCTGTAGAACGATGCCATATGCAGCTGATTTATTTGTCATCTTTAACAAAGAGAGTATTTCCTTGTCCGATAGAGGTGATGAAAGCTCCTTGGACTCCTATGTCAGTGTGTTTCAAGTGACCCAGTCATGTGCACATGTGCATAGTGAGGAGTGAACACCATAAATTAGACACACAAACAGTAGTGAGGGGAAGACTGAAACAGTGATACACCATACAGAGTGAATCATGTACCAAACTACTCACAGCGAACACACAGTCACAACACCACTGAAACCAACGAATGAGCTGGTGAGATGAGTGCAGACATGCATGGACGGAGTGAGCAAATTAACACCCAAGTAACCAAACTCCAACAATCAATCCCACGAGGAAATGAATAATCAATGTGTCAAATAAGATATTGAAATATGAGGCAATGATTTTTAGAGATAAAACCCAATTATGCAGACTTTGTTTCTCAAGATAAATAACAACAGCTGTAGGCTATCTGTTTACGCTTCCCTTAAGCTCTAGTTCAAATCTCCAATTGAATTAATCAATTTAACTGCACTGCCCTGTAAAGGTTCAAACATTCAATCATCTTGTGCATCCAAGTGTTTCAGACCCTGTTCAACAGTCAATAATGAGGCAACAAGGTCTATTGGGGTATCCTGATGACCAAATTGTTAGGTGCATACTACATAACTGCAACATCCACCGTTTCACCGTCTGTCAGGGGACCTGTGTTGCACCCCTTGGATCTTATCTGCCAGTACTGTAAAGTTCAGTACGGTACTTTCTAAATTTCCCGCTTTGCTACATAAATGGCATTCTACTTCTTGTATTGGTGCTACAGAACTGTCCAATATGGATGAGGTTCTGGCAGATAATGGACTGATGGTGTAGTACTTGGCTCCAGTCTGGTAAGCTGGAGATGTATTATGCAAACCAGCGTCCATGAAATGTATTTCATCTTCTCATTGGTACTTGGAGCAGCCAACTATATCAATGCAATTCCCACATGCATCCTCAGTTGCAAATTCGGTCTACCAGCTAGGTAACTTCCAGGGATGCACAACTGAACTCAGGGCAGTGTTTACAGTCTGCTTTCTTTCAATAAAACCTGCGGGTTAGAAAGTTCAAATGTTATTTTTCTGGTTTATCTCATAACAACATTGCTCAACATCCAAACGTCCAACCTTGAGAGATTCTGCACTGGTCTAAGTTGTCTCTATACCAAATGGGTGCGGTACTCTTACACCAGCCCTATGCATGTAGACCCATGAAGTCTACTAGACGAGTGCAGGCCTTTAGAAAAAAATAAAAAGAAGGAAGGAGAACTGGGATAAACGGATGGAGGAGATGACTGACAGGCGACATGCAACACATCGTGCAGAGACCAGACCAGAGAAACCAGAGGAGGAAGTGTTAACGAGGAAGTAGACTGTACCATGCTGTCTGTAGATGGGGGGTTTTCTATAGATATTATCTTTGACCATAGTCTCTGAAGATGGGAACAGACGCAGAGTAAAGAAAATGGAAGAAGCCAACATAGGAGGGAGAGAAAGAAAGAGAGAGAATGGAGAAAAAGAAGCATGAGTTAGCAGTTATTGAGAGATGAAGATTTTTTTTTTTTGAAGAAGCAAAAAGGGGAAGGGGAGGGGGCGCAGTAGAGCTTGATTCAACACAAGACATTTGTCATTTTTATTATGGCACATCAGAAACATCGGCATTTTTTGATCGAATTCATGCAACATATTCAAAATACATCAGGGTATATTGGTCTTAGTCTGTTGAATGGGAGGTTATTTGTCACACAACAATTCAGTGACACTCAAAGAATAATATCAGAAACCACACATGGGCCCCAGGCATCAAACAGCCTACTTGTATTATCATTCTTTAGAGATTTTCAAATTAAATCAAAGAGGGAAACTAAATTAACAATATAAACATTACAACAATGGGGAAAAAGTTGAAAGTTAATTGAAGTCTTGTTGCATTAACTGTACGGCAAGATGAAGTGCCTCTGGAGGATAATGGGGACAGTGTGTTTTACCCTAAGGCTGATCTAATCCATCTTAGTGTCAGCGGACCCAGACAGACCTCTGACAGAGATGCTTAGTAACAACTGTCACACATTAAGCCACAGCAGAAACATGACTCACAATAAAACAACACATCTGTTTTTTTTCCCCCTGCCTTGTTTCAGTGCCTGCCAGCATCTGAAACAATATCCATATAAAAGCAATAAGGACGATGACTACGAAAGCCATTAAGTGGATAATCGTTGGCTGTTTTTTCCACTTAACTTGCTTCCAACACGGGAGGGTTCTTTTTTTTTTTTTCTCCTCTTTGCATGACTGACAGTGTAATTGTCAATGGGAACAATATGTTGGATCAAACGTATTTCCCTGTGAGAGACTGAAAGCAATGAAGGATATACTGTTTAGCGTCAACTCCTGTCCAAATATAGTGTAAATATAATTCTAAGTGATGCCGTCTCATGTCAGATCGTGGCTGTGTCAAAAAGAAAGCACTCTGAAATTAGCACACAGTAGGGACACCAGGAATCCATGAGACAAATGCAGGACTGTCACACAAGTATAATGTAAAGACAGTGGCATGAAAGAACCACTCAGATCCAATCTTTGGTGGCAGGAATGAGTGATTTAAGGGAACTTGTGGCACTGACATTGATTTTTTTCATACTTAGACCTTCTCCATTTAAATTCACAGTAGTTCAGACCTGTCATTCAGGTCAAGTACAGAACATCTGTCTTTGTGAAAAGGTGAAAAACACTTGTTTGACTTCAAATCAAAGTGCTATAGTAATGTTATGTCATTATTTTCAGGACCCTTAATACAACTTTAGACACGGCTTCATATGGTATGTTTTCATCTGTTGAGTTCTAGGAGCAGGACTTGACGCTCCACAATGTGAAGTTCTACTTTTGACTGTAAGGTAACATTTTTGTGAATAAAACCAGATAGTATTTCACAAGTTTTTGCTGTTATGATTGCTTGATAAATCAGACTTCTCGTACAAAGTGCCAACCAAAAAAAGTTTAGGATAGGAATAACAAATATGTTGCCATGTACCAAAGGAAGTGGTCCAATAACCTGGAAAATAAAAGTATCATTTGATCTAGTTTACTTGTTAAACAGGAAATGGTAGCTGAATACCAAATAAAAATCTTCCATTTCTTAACCTCTATTTGTTGCTGTTTTAACCTTGTTGTAGGGATCACTGCTGGGTAGGCTAAAGATGCAACACACAAACTTAACGTCAGTAAAACAGCACTATTCAGCTTGATGTTTAGATAATTGGTGGTTAAATTAACATAAACCTCAGGATTACATCATTTAAAAACACTTACTTTTTAGGTTCTAATAGTAAATGTAACAGCTGGCACCAATTATTTTGGAGAACGTCTAATTCATTATGATCTCAGAGTTTACCTAGTAAATCACCTCCATGTCATTAATGACCTACTCTCTAGAGCAGAAAATAAATAGAGAAAATAGGTGAGAAAAAATAAAAGTTGAGTTGTGACCCAAGCGGTGCAGCTATGGCCTACCTGGTATGTGGAAATGCCGGGGAGCAGCCATGTATGTAGAAGTAGAGGAAGGGGATTTGCCATCAGAATAGGTGGATAAGCTGGGGGTGCTCCGTCCACTTTCACTACCTCCAGTTGGGGACGGAGTAGGGTGGGCATTGGATATGAAAGGCAAAGGGGAAAGGGTTTGGGAGAAAACAAAGGGCATTGGGGGAGCAAAAAGGCAGCGTTATGGTAAGCATATCAATAAATATCAAATATGAAGGTGTGATTATTACAATGATGCAGGTGACTTGATAACCCAGCCTTCTCTTGAACAATTCAGAGTTTTTGGTGAGATTCCTACCATGGCTACAGACCTGTTAAATGATGAGACACAAAAATCCAGTCCAATACAAATATATGACTAATTTTGAATGCTACCACTTTAGTATAGTAATGCTACACTACTGTATGTTGTCCCTTAATCCAAAAACCAGCAATGCCCTCCTGAAGATGAGATGGTGAGATTAGGGATGTAAAATCTCTGCAGAGCATCCTAGGTCTCCAGCCAACCTGTCATATCTGGAACATTTCCACTGTAAGGCATGATAGGTTCATGAACCACCTCACTACCTCTCACTGCCGAGCAGCTGGCTAGTGTTACACAGATTGAGATTACAATCACAAAGTTAAGTCGGAATTTCTTCTGCTGATGCCTCCAACTTGCAGTCAATGACACAATCTTATTTTACCGTCACTATAAGACCCAATGACACAGCCTATCTCCCTTTACTTGGGGCAACTGCAACCTGCTACACCTGGATTGAGCAGTCCACCTTTTCAGGTGCCAAGCATGGTCTGAGACTTGAAGATGCTGGCTGTGGGACACTCAAAACGTCCTGTCCACCCGACTTTCACTTGTGGTAACGCGACATCTCTTGCTTAAAACCCAAACGGTGTGAATGATTAAGATGGTCCTCTTTCATGGTCATACTGAAAACCAAAATAAAGCTCGCTTTCGCCCTCCTGCTCAAATGGAGGTCTCTGTGCTCCTTGAGTATGACAAGTGTACTACCCCAGTTCAGACCATGTCAGAGCTTACAATCCCTTGGCCAACATCAGTTTTAAATGATCCATCAGCAAAAAAGGCAGCAAATTATACTTCCCTGGAAAAAGACTTCCTGCAGCTACTTGGTGATTTGGTGCCTCATAGTAACAAGGTCCTGGATGGACCAGATAGGGTCTTTCTATGTGGAGTGTGGTTAATTGTCCCCAGGTCTGAATGTGAGTGGGAATGATTGTGCCCAGAATGTACCTGCCTCTTACCCAAAGTTAACTGGGAGGGTTCCAGTCCCTTGCGACTCTTCACGGGATAAGTTGAACTTTTACAAAGTAGTTTTTACAAAGTACTTTACGTTGTATTTAACTTGCTAAAATGTCTAAAGCCACTGAAATGACTTATTTAGAACTTGCAGAGTTCTTGAAACCTGGCCCATTTTCACACCTCCAGCAGACTACGGGATTCCTGGTTTTGGAAAGTTGCCTGAAATATTCGGAAACAACTGTCAAAGAGAAGCTGCTATTGTTCTGAAGAGCTCTTCATTTGAAGCGTAAAAAAGAGTTTATGCAACAATTACCTCCCATTTAGCTTTAGAGATAAATGCTAAACATGTCTGGCACTGGGTCTGTTCATGGTCTGTTCTCATCACTTAACAGATTACCCAACAAAATCACAGAATTTCTGATGAGAGTTTAAATATATGTACAGATGCCAATGTAATAGCAACAAAGAGGACTTGTTATTCTGTCAGTTATATTATGTTTTTCTAGTTTTTATGTGAGTTTAGTTGTAATTATGAGAGTGTAACATACATTTGAATTTTGCTGACTCCATGCATGTGTGTTTTGCATCTATGATTACAACCAGGATCCACCCCGTTGTATTACGCCACAGGCAGGCTGGGTGATGGAGTCACTGACACCCTTAAGGCCAAAAGTAATAAACACTCTACATCCAGAGCTTTGAAGAAGAAACAGAGAGAGATTGGGAGTGTGCCTGAGAGAGAGTGTTAGCTGATTGAACACACACTATTCTCCCTCAGACAGTGAGGAACCATCGGCAGCAATCTGGATGCAAGTGGATGAGATCACTGACTCACACAGCAGTGCTGTAAGTGCTAGTCGAAGTGATCTCCTACACGTACACACAATCAGGCGCACATGCCCATAAATACACACACAAACTCACCAGGGTACTGTTAGTGCAGGTCTAAATGTAGGGCAGATCCTCCATACAAACATCTGGAGTTAAAGTAAGATGTGTTGGAGGCTTGGAAAGTTTAGGGAGGTGATGCTTTACAGCGGATTACACATTCAACAAAAGGTGGAGGCCATTCACTAATCAAAAACCAATAACACAATAGCAAGATATGGGGGATGGTTCTGGGATCATTAACAAGGAATCAGGCAGAAAAAAAAAGAAAAGCATGCCTCATTCATCCTTGCAAAGGCCTTTACAATCCACCCTCAATTTCCACCATTAGACAACAGCATCTAAGTAGCCTGGGTGTTGTTTAAGTCTCACTGGTACAGAAACTTATCTTAGAAAACCTGATAGCTCATTAAAGCATGGGCCTGTTGCATGAAAACAAATAGCCCTTTTTCACGGCATGTTAGGAACCGCTAGGGCCTGAACAAGGCTAGCGGCGCACTGCGTTACATGCCACTGCAACTGGCAACCAGACCCCAAATTACAGCTCGGCCCGCTCGGGCTATTTCATTCCTCCGTTCCCCCCTCCTCTCTTTCATCTTCCCCATTGGAGAATTCCCCACTCAGCCTCTCCACCCTGCCATGGAAAAACCGCCAAAACCCTGGACCGCGCGTTCGTGATTTTCTGTGCAAATGTTTGAGTGGAAGCTCATGCTGTTGCCCTCTCTACATCCTCCTTTTAATCAGCCATGGTCCAAATAAGCATACGTTTCAAAAAATGTGTTCCTACTGTCAGGATTCTGTTTGCTAACTTTGTAGAATACAACTGTCCTACACTAATGTTAGCTTGTCACATTAGCAGCAATCCCTTAAGATGATCTGAATCACTTAAGGCTACTACTAACTAGTAACTGTAACTCAAATGTTAAAATAATCAAATAATCCAATGAAAAGCCAGACACACATTTTTTTCACAAATCAGAGGGTCTTATGGGTCTATAAAAAACATTACAAACATATCTTTGATTCAACTAATTATCTTGTGTTCTCATTTCTTGACCCGCTATGCTAATTTGCAAAAGCTCCTTAATCTGTATAACCCTAAAGACAATATTAAAAGAAAATTGTATTTGTTATAACTTTAAATTTATCTGTATGTCTCTGACCATTGGTTATACATATATATGATAACCCGGAAGTGTGTACAGCTACAATCGACGAAATTGGAACCAGAAAGTTGGACTGTAAGCTGTGGGGGGACTTTACAATCAACAATTTTGGTAATAATTTTACTGTCAGTAATGTGTGGAAGTGTTTTGTCTGACGACTCATTCATCTACGTAACTTGGTAATTACATTAGTATGTACAATGTGTCATGATGCTCAGTCTCCAGAAGAACATGGCTAATCCCTATATCTTATCTTTTTGGTTTGCAGTTAAAGCAGTTAAAGTTAAAGCATTTGGGGGTGTTGTTGTGAGAGCTGTTTCCAAGGAATGCATTTGCTCATAATGTACATGCTTGTGTCTCTGTACAAACAACAGATTTGACTGGTGATTCTTGTCACCCTGCCTGCGAACCTCAATGTATATGTTTATCAGTCATCAAAACACTAATCCTGCACTCTCCCCCAAATTCACATTGAGGACAAAAGCAGGTTAATGCTAAAGTCTAGCACATGACAATGAACCATCGATCATTCATGAAAAACAACAGGGTAGATTAGAGGTCAAGGCAGGCAAACGATTAGGTTCAACAATCTGAACAGACAAGCACAAAAATGAAATCATCCATATCTGCCCTCTAAAAGATAATGCTAAATGTATCAGGGTGACACTCAGGTCAAGTAAAACCATGCACGACAACAACCACGTCCACAGACACAAGTCAACAGGGCAAGCAAAATGAGGAAACTGAGTGGTCCTACGAATATACCTTGATGCACCCCATGAAACCCAACAAGACCTGCTGACCATTCCACTAGGGGAGGGGAGACACATAGAAGAGAAAGACTACCAGTGTTTTACCGTCAGTAGGAGGTAAACTGAGATGCAGGGATGTCCTAGGTTTAGGGTCGGGTAGGGGGTCCTGTTTGAACCCTGAAGGGTGAGGGAAACCAGGGGTTGGGGAAAAATGAAAAAGGGGAATGTGCACGGTACTGGTTTGTGATGTTGATTTCAGAGTGGTATCGTGCATGACATTAGCAGTTTCATGGCTTCTTTTCAAGAATTAACGAAAATAAATCTTCATGAGTGATCATTACAAACCAAATTCTGCACATACAAGGTCAGATGTTCTGTTTCCCATTATGACTCATGGGTCTATGGTGAACTAAGAGATCCAGAGTGTGAGGTTCCACACATGGTTAATTCGGTGCTTAACCACAACCCATGCCAAGTGAAGTCATTCCAATAGTTGTATCACAGCACTCCATTCTTTAGGACCTTCGGTCAAATACAGAGTGGACCAGTGCCTTGCTGCTGTGCGAAAACCTGTCTACCTTTTCTACAAATTTTAAAGAATTTCATTGTTTTAAACCCAAATCCAAAGGTTGTATGCTTCTGTTCCGGTTGGGGCACACCCTGGAAACTTTCAATCCCCATCCAAACATTAGCTTTATGGAAGTTCCTGAAAAAGTTTCTGTCTATGGTTCGTCAACAGCACAGGATGTCCGTTGTCTGTATCAGACCAGATCTCAGCGTGCTTTGATACCTCTGAAGTAAGGGATGTAGTTGTGCTGCTGCAGCATGGCCAGAGTGGTGGGATTTAGGTGATAAGACAAGCTTGCATTGCCACCTGCTGGTGTGGGCGAGTACTTGCCACTACCACCAACACCACCACTCCCTTCAGCTCCACCAGAATGGTACATGGGGAGGGAAGACGAGTCCCTGGCCCAGGTGGAGGGGGATTTAATGGCACCCATGAGGTTTGGAGGCAAAGGGAGAGTATTGGAGTCACGGGCCTGGCTGCTGGATCTACTGCCAAGGTTTATCTCTGGGCCTGAGTATCCAATCAGATCATAGGAAACGTGTTGAGTCAATGGAAAAAATGGTGAAGCTTATTCTGAATCAGGGCCTCTATTTATCAAGTGTCTCAGGGTAGGAAATCAGCCGATCAGAGTGTTACAAAGCTGTTCATTAACTTCCTTGACTTCAGGGATTACTCCTGTCTGTGTTTAAGTCCAGAGGTGTCCAAACCTGAGAACACGGTGTTCAGACAGAAGCATGTTTTTAAGTAGAAAGATTTTTGGCCAAGCCTTGGTTACAAAGATTAAAATATAGTTTTGACAAAATTCTTTTTGTGCCGTCTGTGCAGAAGTTCAGTTCTTTCTGCAGAGAATACAGCTTTGGAACAGTGACTGGTTTGCGTCTATCGCAACCAATAATTTCAGCAGCGATCAATAAATCTCTGATCGCTATGCTCTTAACGGTGCCTAAATTAATGCTTGTTTTATTTTCCCACCACTCAGCATGACGTTATGGAAAAACAAGCAAACCACTGTTTTATTGATTTATTTGCCTAAGGACACCCTCTGGAGCTACAAAAGGCTTTAAACATCAGCGATCACAGATACAGTAGCACTCCCTGAGAACTGCAAACAGACTTTGATATGCAAAATCGATGGACTTCCCCTTTACATAACATTTGTTTTTTAAAGCCAAGCAAGTAGCTTAGCACTGTAATGAATGGGGAATATGAGATTTAGATAGGGACTTAGATTGTGGTATGTTTACATATGTGGTTTAGATAACTTTCCCAAAGTATTTGCCTACATATAAAGTAGTGCTTATTGATTAACAAACCACATTTGTCAGGACACCATGAAAAGTCTACTCTGTGACTTGTGTCACACTATCTGCCCAGTGTAGCAAGCTTAAAACACAAGTCAAGTGTCCGTACTCACAGGCTGCTACACCACCTTCGGAGATGCTTGATAAATGCAGGCCCAAAACAAGAAATCAATTCAAGCAATGCTTGAACGTAACGTATCATAGAAGAATGAATGGCTGTTGTCAGGGGGAAAGTTTATCAGGAAGTAAAAATAGCAGACGTTTCAATAGCTTGACAGTCATGCAGTTTTCAGATCATCCAATGGCCTTTGACAGCGTAATGTGAGGGTTGCAGAATTGAATCAAGCCGTAGAGGAGCATGTAATTGAATTTGTGGTTCTGGGTATGGTCACCAGTAGGAAATCTTCTCAGAATGCAGCGAGTGATGAATCATTTGTGATGTTTGGAGCAGATGTTTTCTCCTAAATACAGTAAGCAAGCATTTTCCACCCCCACCATCTTGTTCATCATTCACTACAGATAATTAATGTAAGAGGAAAGGTTACGGCCAAAGTCATTTTTTCCACACAACAATGGATAATGTGCGTCTGAGGCTGATACCTGGTCGGCTGTAATTCTGGGGGGAACGGGATGGTGTGTATCGTCCGTAGCCGCCCACGGAGCTGTTGGAGCTGGGGCTGGAGGGCCTCCGCTGACGGGGTGACTTCTCCCCAGTCACCCTGGACGCACAAACACATAACGTTAAAAAGTCAGCACATTCTGTTGAGAAACAAACATTACCTCACTCCATAATCGCAGCATTTGACATGACTCCAACTCTGATGCTCTTAATGAGACGGATCAATCATGTTGCACAAGATCTGGGAAAGTATACGGGCTGACGTCAAGATAACACAGATGTCAGGAGTAAGTATGCATAGTGTTATATTCATGGACTTGATTACATGTGTTAGACAGACTTGTTCTACATGATGGTCACTAGGGCTGACCATTATCATCACATCTTAACTTAAAAAGACTTTAAAAAACTCTACACTCGTTTCATTTGATATTCGTTACGTAACGTCAAAGTGTTTCATTTTTTTAAAATGATGCACATACAAAGTGTAAAAACTATTCACACTGACCTAAATTTGAATATTCTTTGACCAGAACCAGGCTAACTCTGGTCCCTATTTAAGGGGTCAGTCCACCCAAATTACAAAACACCTTTCACTTTCTCGCTGGTTTTGTTCGTCCAGGGTAAAATGTCTGTCTCTGAAATTTTGCCACCTACCTCCAATAGAGGAAGACTCTGCATTACCTACAGGAACTACAGTATTCTTTAGAATTATTAAGCACTAAAATCTTGCAGATTTGGAAATGAAAATGGTGATCGCTCTATCGATATTTAGTCTTTTCATAGTTTTGGCCTCATTAGCTGAGATGTTTATTTGCGGTTGGTGATGATTCAGATGTTCTTAAAAAGAAATACAACAGAGTCAGGCAGGTTGCAGACAAATAAAGTAATTTAGATGATACGGCTAAACTTTTGCTTGTTTATAACCTGTCTCAACGTTTCCTGCCCATCGGCCTTCATTGTAGTGATGCTGCCATAGTTCTGCAATTTGCTTAGGTCATTACAATGTTGTCATAACTCATAGAGATGGTGGCAGAAATGATGAACTTATTCCTCTAATTGTCCTTAAACATTTACACCAAACACAAGTCTATAGTAATACAACTCCTTTGTGATCAAACACACACCAATCAAACACACACACACAGGAGAGCACAGATGAAGGGTGGCACACAGTGCATTGTATTACCTCAGTAGGAGTAGGAGAAAGCAGCTGGGGGGACTGCAAATGAAGAGGGGGAGAGAGCCAATGATTAGGACGAACTCATATGTGAGGTTATATGAGTTAACCATCCAACCATGAGAGTGATCATTCAATGTCAGTGAGTCATGGCGCCCACCGCGAGGACGTCCCCGACAGACGGGTGGATGGATGAGCTGAATGAAGTGGGGGGGTTCCAAAGAATATTGTTCAATTCACACACTTGCAAAGGAACGGGTGTGTTCGGGAGAGAAGCAAGCACGGCGCTGATGAATGACTGATGAATGACTGAATGACTGATCTCACTGTTAGAGAGAGGAGTGACGATGGAGGGGTAGCAAGTGAAGGAAAAATGGTAGTGAGGGACTGGAAGTGAAGTTTACTCAGACAAATAAATCAACTCTTTTCAAATCAAATCATCGTTTCAGGACTCCAATCACTCTGCAAAGCGCCTTGTTTTGCCTCATATAATCACGTTAGAACATACTTTATGATGTATGCATTCAACTTAGATATATTCGTCAAATTAAATCAACTAATTATTGTACCTCATACGAGTGTATCGGTATCATTGGTATCATTTTTGAGGTCATTTAGAAACAGTGTCTCCATTACATAGTTTTTTTTTTTTTTTAAAACATTACATAATTTGTTTAATTTATAATTATATAAGGTTACCCACTATAAGCGTATATACACTTACTAATGCCTTAATTAATGGTTAATTAACTATTACTAATGCTTAATAGAACAGTTATAGGGCATTAATAACTAATAATAATACAACTCAACTCACAAATATTAATACTCCATTTATAGCTTCATATATTTACATTTCAATTCATGTTTTTGATTACAGGATCTTTCATAGATTAATTTCTCAGATTTATTTAAACTGTTTGCAGAATTCTGCACACATACACACACACACACACACACACACACATATATATATATATATATATATATTTTTTTTTACATATTTCTTATGTTCTTTATTATTTGTGTTATGCATTGTAGTGCATATTACATTATCATATGCTCAATATGATATTTATATTTACACTAGAATGACCCAAGGGATCAATAAAATAAATCTGATTCGGATTAATAAGAAATACTGTTGTGAAAAATCTTTGGCTGAAGTCATTCATAAGAAGTCATGACTTATTTGAGTTATTTACTCTTAACCTACAGTATAAATAATAACAATATGAAAGTCTAGTTTAAGCACAGAACTTAAGTAAATGTTTCTGGTTAATTTCCACCACTGTATAAGAAGCGCTGTGAGGCTGATCTACCTCTCCGTAGTGCCTCTCCTCAGACGGGTAGCTGACGTATGGAGAGTAAGACAGCATGTCAGGCCTGTCTATGTTGTAGATGGCCTTGGTCTTTGGAAGGGCTGCCAGGTCCTTGTAGTCCAGCATTTCCTCTCCTAGTTTGGCCTTTAAACACAGAGACAAGTACTTCATATGCTGACCTAACATGTCTAAAACTATAACCACAGCTCACACTTTGGAGAATGCTGTACTGTGTGCTGCTGCTGCCCCCTGGTGACAGGGAGAGGTGGTGCGTGCAGTCTTACATAGATGACTCTGCTGGGAGAGCCCGAGGCGCTGGAGGCTGGAACTGAAGTGATGCTCTCGGATGAAGTCCTGGTCACCTGAAACACACACACACACACATACACAATTATTATAAATATATACGTGTATATACTCATAGTTTAATCATTTAAACAATGCTTTGTGAGAGAGATATTTGCTTCAAACATTAAATACAAGTTCTTTTCCTTTTAGTAACCATCTCTCTTGAAAATAATCAATATCTGAAGATAAACTGAACCATGACGTTACTTTAATGTTTCTAATTGGTAAGTCAAAGTTATTTAAAGGTCCAGTGTGCAGAATTTAGTCGCATCTAGTGGTCTAGTGGTCGCTGCATTGCTCCTCACATCACCCTCACCTTCCTGGTGTAAAGGAACGAACAACACTTGAAAGACTGTATCTAGAGTCACTATTTAGTTTGTCTGTTCTGAGCTACTGTGGGAACATGGTGTTTCAACATGGCTAGCCAGGCTAGCTGCTTCCCCCTGCTTCCTGACTTTATGCTAAGCTGCTAAGCTACTTAACACACAGACGTGAGATTTATTTCAAATTCCTCCTCTCACTCTGGGAAAGAAAAGAAATTGGAATGTACATGAGAATAGGATGAGAAAGCTTTACTGTAAATATACCTGTATGTAAACATTGTTGGTACATTTTGTAGTACATCTTAACTTCATCACGTTTAAACAGCAGTGGTGCTATTAGTGAAGCTGTGCTGGGAGATCAGTACCCATCTCAGTTTTTGTTAAAGCACACAAGTTGAAGACAGAGAACTGGCTTCAGATTCAAATCAATATTGGTCTAAATACTAATTATTACAGTTCTCGTCTTTTCAGTTATATTTCTCTGTCTTTCAAGTTGTGTGAGTGTTACTCTACAGATACATAATATATCCTACAGATGCAGGTACTAACACACATCAGTCATCTCCGCTTGCTTGTTAAAGCGTCCCTGCACATGCACCGACTGATAAACTGATAACAGCATCATCAGTCACTGACCAATCAGAGGTCTTTACAGTAGGTGGCCTGTGGGTGTGGGCTGCTGCTCAACCTGAAGCAAATATAGTAGTACGGTGTCAACAGTTATGATCAACCCATGCAGCAAATGGTTGTGGTAAGGGCGGCGGGTGGTCGAGGTTGAGTTGGGTTTTGGGTGGGTGCAGGACGTACAGGAGCACCCACCTCTTGCTCAGGGACTTCATTGAGCTGTATCCGGACCTGCTTCTGGGAAGGAGACGGGGTTATGATGAAGAATGAAGATGGGATTTGGTGGAAGGGCAGATAATTAATATATAGCTGTAGGACTGCTGGGGTAATGTTAAAACAATGTCCAATGGTATTCTGTCCTGAACTACCCCACATCATTGTGATCGGTCAGACACTGTCCTTATTATAACTGATGAAATGAAACAGTGAAGAATGTTGATGTTTAGACAAATACTACAGATTAAACTTTTTTCTGGAGATAGAAAACAAGAAACCAAAAGGAGTCCGAGAAGTTGAAACTTTAAAAGGTTTCAGCACTTATCAGGGAGGTCAAACTCAAAATCTGAAGGTAAACTCAACTATGTTCATAATCCTTCACTTTCGGCCAATCCCATTCACCGCTGTATGATCCAGAAACCAGCAACATCTGAAATCTTTCCATGTGGCATCCATGTAACAATGTCCTCAGAACAGGACTCTGTGATCTGATGTGGAAACTATTTTGGTTCTATTTGGAGATTGGTGACATGAATAAATATCCTCGAGCGCCTTATCTCTTTTGACAAGCATGCAGATGTGGCAGTCTTTTCCACCCACCTTACTCTTCTCCTCCAGCTTGGCTGCTTGTCTGCATGGGGGATGCCAGATAGATGATCCTAAAGGACACAAAGGCAAAGACAAGAACTGTCAGAGATTTTTTTCCAGCATGTCAATGTGTCTATTTGCATTGTCCCCAGCAGCATGGCTCTAGTAAAGTTCTTTAATTGTCTAGGGATGGAAGTAGTGGTTGGCTGATCAGGCGGCCCAGACTGAAATATCTCAGCTCTAAAAATTTTGTTCTGACATTTATGATCATCACACAAAACAACACGGGTGATTCCCTGAAGTTTCATCTGGCAGTGAAAGTTTTGTCCAGCACTATTTGTGTGGCTAGCCAAAATAAACATTCAAAACTTAGATTTTCACTTTGTCCTTAGCAGTTTTTTGTGTTTAGTGCTAATTAGCAAATGCTAGCATGCTAATACGTGAAATTCAGATGGCAATAAGCATGGTAAAGACCAATGTGTTAACATTATCCTTGTCAACATTGTGAGCATATTAGCATGTAACATTAGCGTTTAGCTTAAACGGCAACGTGCAGCCAAAAAGACTGGCATGACACGGATGTAGACTCTTAGCTGGATACAAATGATGCTACAAACTGCTTCTTTAGTACATTGTGGGTACATTTAACTGATATTCTTCTTCGTACTTGTTGGTAGTGTTTGTTTAATTCTCCACTGCGATATAGCGATTAGCTTCAGTTTGTGTCATCTTTATATGATGGCTCTGACAACAAATTCATATTCTGGCACTAACAAGTACGGTAAAACAAAAAAAGAAAAGAAAAAACATCTATTTCTACCACTAAATCTATTCACCCTAAAGTGTAGCACTTGAGTTGAGGCAAATCAATCACCCATGGCAAAGCACCAGCTGCTACTTTGTGTCAGTGCCATGGCAGCAGTAAATAACATCTCTATGAGTGTGGCGGTGTGACTGAGGCATGATTCATTCACCAGGCTGTTAACCCAGTTCATTAGGAGCAATGCATTGGGTATATGGTGATATATTTCTGTTGTTGTGTGAGGGGAAATTATTATGTCACCACTACATTTTAAGCTCTGGATCTTCTTCTCATCTAACAGTTGTCAGTCATGTGTTTCAGAATAAAAAAATGTTCATGTCAGGCATGAAGAGCTACAGTACCTACCCTAACATTTGGAGCTTCACTAAAAGATCTTCAAGACATTGAATATATAGTGTAAAAGAAGCTGCTTTTACCTTGCAGGTACATTTCTTCTCCCTCTGCGAACATCTGCTCACAGCGGGCACAGCGGGCACATGTGGGGTGGTAGTGCTTCTCTCCAGCCTGTTGAGCATTAAATAAGAACGTGGATATTTTGTCAAACCACCAAACCTCTGACTTATTATCAACTTATTAGTCAAAACAAATTTGACCCAGCATCTTCAGTTGCCATCACACTTACAGCCCCAACAGCAAAATGAGGCAAAGACATTAATGTCTGTGCCTGTATACAAGAACAAGCTAAGTCTGTGCATGCCTGGAGACACAGTTCATTAGAAAATTCATAATCAGCTTATAAAGATGCAGCATGAATTAGCAGTCCCGGGAGTGTCGCTGAGCTAATTGTTATTCAGACTCAAATTAGCATTAAAGTGCCAGCAGCTTAATGACTACAAAGTAAAGGTTGGGTTTTATCATTTAGCCACAAGGTGGAGCACTTGTGTTGAGCAAGGAGCACTGCAGGTACATCGTCTAGCGAAACATAGAGATAACACAGGTATAAAAATACTCCAATCAGCTTTAATTATAGACTTAGATCCTTCAACCTACAAATTTCCCAATAAACCTAAACAATGAGTCTGCAGTGGCTCACTATATATCATGACCTGTGTGTGTGTGTAGCATGGAGCTGCTATTATGTGGCTTGACATTTACAAGCCAGTGGGGGTGATTGTCCTCTCCAGTGCGAGGGTGTGAGGGGAGGGTGAGGGGGGGGGGTCATCATTGTGAGTATGGATGTGTCTGTGAAATTGCTTTGAAGTCATAGTGTGGATTGTTTATGGGCTTGTGAAACCGCAGGGCCATGGGGATATAGATCTTCAGTGGCCTGCATGGTTCCTCGTAACCGAAAACCGATCAGGGACCTGAGTTGGGCCCCAGTGCAAAATACTGCTGCCGTGTTGGTCGTCTCTCTCTTCTGTCGGGAACCGTTGGGATCTGGCGGTTTCAGCTTAGGTCCAAGATTTGAACCCAAGTTTGAAGATCTACGACTGGAAGCAACCATCAGTACAGTTAGGTAGATTTATTGCCCAGCTTAAGGGTACCCCAGTAGTATTTTTTATAGATGAGCTGGGTTATTTTTTTGTCGTTTCAAAACTTTGGTCCAAGTTTCCTAAAAATCACCTCCTTTTTAACAAGTCATTCCCTCTGCTGGTTAATCCAAATACCATTCCTCTTGCACCGTGGTGATTTACTCAACACAAGTGCTTTATTCTGTCTTGTATTGTGTTGTGACAACAGAAAACATCATTGGGATCAAGTAGAATTATCTCACTCTTGGCAGATTTTCGTGTTTTAAAAGACGTGGGATTTATGGACTCAATAATAAACTAAATGAAACAAGATGGAGACATTTTTTTTCCTCTCCTTGCAAAACAGTCATCTGATGTCTGCTGATCTATGCCTTCCCAAAGGCATTCCATCTTGCTTCAACAGCGGCCTGATTACGCACTAGTCCCCTCTGAGGTCCCTCCACTTTGCTGCGTCATCTCAGTGTGGAACGACACCAGAAAACAGGACGTCAACACCCTATTTCTCGGATAACACCCTGCTTTAATGCTTATCTGAACCAAATGGACAGCAGATGCAGGGAGAGCAAGCAACCTGAGACATGAAGAATTGACCAGAAATGAGCAGGGAGACTCCAAGTCCAGGTATTACTGATAGATAAAAGTTAGGTCAGGTGCTTGGAAACTGGCAGCATGTTGTGGACGGCATGCCAAAAGCTCATATTTGAACTGTACTGAAAGAGATAAACAGACAGAGACCTAAAGAAAAGAGGAAGTTGACTTAGAAACATTGAGGCCCAGAGATAAAAAGGACGGAACTGGATTGAAATTCAAACATGGAAAGTATGAGAAAGCAGGAAAGGAGATAGCACGGCAATCAAATCCCTTCTTTGTCAGAATCCAGGGCCGCATGAGGGGAAAATTACCATATTCAATGTCCTGTAGGACTGATAAGTCAAGGAAGAGGAGGGGCAGAGGATGGTTTGCAAGGGGGAATGAACTTGACAGCTGATGATTAGATGGTTTACTTAGGAATGGGGCCGTAGCTGGTCAGCCAGGGCTGTGGTTTGTGGCTGAGACTCCTGTAGAGTTTTAGGTTTTTGAAGCTGCAGTAAAGAGCTGGGAGAAAGCTGTCCAGCCTCTTTATTTACACAATTACATACGGACCATCTGCTTTCTCGAAATGATCCTCTCTCTAATGCCTCGTCCATCCCTTCATCTCGCAATTGCTGAAACCAGTCAGGCGAGGAAGGTGATCCATTTAGAAAATTGGAATAGATTTTGGTGAGCCGGGCATGGCTACAGCACAAACACACACACACACACACACACACAAAGAAAAAAACAGTGATGTGTGTCATCGGTAAGACAATAGCAGAACTGGTCTGAATTGGAGCTGGACCACACCTCAACTACACCACATCCGACAGTCCTATACCTACCCTCCTAACCCTTTGGTTCCTTTTGCTCTTGTATTCAGCACACCCCATTTCTTTCACCTATTTCCCCTCTCTTTCCTACTCTCCATAGGGTCCTGAGGGGAGTCCGTCATGCCTGGGTGCTACGGCGGATTCCCTACCGAAGCTTCACCAGACTGAAGAATGAAGAAGTACACAGGATGTTGCTTCACACTCAATTCTTCATTTTGTCAATAAGTCATTTCAACGTATCTTCAACGTGCATGCCAGTAAATCCTTCCTCGAAACTATTCAGGGTCTTGTAATCTGTTGTCTAGAAGAAAAGTGACAGAAGAGTTACCCATCTAGACAATTCTGCCATTGAAAAGGTGCTATCAGTGCCGGTAAGACCAAAACCTTCAGGTCCCTCAGGGACTAAATTCAAGAATAGAAGTCATTAACTTCCTTCAGCTGGCTGTTAACTGTGCTGGCTTGCAGCCACCAACAGATTCCCCAACAAACAGAGAATTCCCGAGATCACAAGAGTTTCCTAAATGAATCGTGACCCTTAGAGAAATATTTCAGACGTTGGGCGATCTGCACTGCGTTTTTGATTAAAGCATACCAAGGATTTCTCTCACATGGATGCTGATGACTCTGGAACAGACACAAGAGCTAAGAAGTCAGCATGAGAAGTGACAGTAATGAGATGACCGATTAGAGAAAGCAAACACATGATCAGTGGCAGAGTTATGTTGCACTCAGTGAACCACTGTTTTCTTGTGGAGATAGCAAAGAGACCCCATGGCAGCACTGCTTTGGCTGTTACATCTCACAACAGTCTTACAGTTCAATGAATTTTGACGGAAAACTTGTGGAACCAATGGATTTATAGCTGTTTCTAACAGAAGATAGCATGGCCAGTGATGGAAGATGCCCCAAAACGTTCTTAATTTTTTGGTTCTTATTCATCTTTTTCTCCAGAAGATAATCATTTCCAGCGTATTCTTTTATGCTAAACTGAAATACATAATCTACAGTCTTTGGAGGGCAAACTTCATATCGCTGATAGCCAATCCATTCACACCATTTGACTGACGGATGATTTCTGGAAACAGCAATACGAACACCACAGCTGCTAACAACAAAGATGAAACGAACAAAGTCTAAGTTCAACCCTCCTCCCACCGCTGCCATCTCCAGTTATTGACCCGATACGTCCCCGCAGAGCAGACTCTTTGATCTCAAGCGGATGCCGTGACATTTCGAATGCTCAGCCGCTGTTTCAAAGAGCAAGCACGGCACAGGTAGAGTGGCTGGAGACAGCTTCTACACTGACACACTCAGACAACTTGCATTCGATTTAAAGCAACAACAACGGATAGCAAAGAGCTGGACCTCTCTCAGAGCAATAACACTGTAGAAAGTTTGTTGTTTTTATTAGTTTGCATGTTATATAATCTCTCATATCTTTTGAAGGATGAGGTAATGCCCTGAAGTGGAACAGATGTAAGAAGTAAGGTAAAAGGTGCCTCAAGCACTCTGTACTCAGTACACACACTTCATAGGTACAGGTGCTTTTAGTCCTGCTCGACTCCCCCGACGGCCAAACACAATACTGTAGGAAATGGAAGTGGCTGATGTCATTTACACACACACACACACACGCACACGCACGCACACGCTCTCATCTCATTTCTTATGTTTCCGCCGCTCTTCAGACACTGGAACCTGATAGGTGTTTATGAGAGGAGAGAACGTGAGAGAGCGTCAGGCGATGAAAGAAAAGAGAGAATGCGAGTGAGAGGGATTGTTGTTTGTCCCTATAATGCCACTCTGTTGTTCGGAGGTCACGGCAGGAGCTCCCAGGACCCTCCGTCTAAAAGCTTTCTTCCTCTCCTCCTCCTCTTCCGCCTCCTCTTCCTCTCCTCTCTCTCTCTCAGTCCGAGGAGAGTATCCCGTGTCCCATCCCTCCATCGCTCAAGAACAACAGGCCATTTCACTAAAACCGGATTCCTCTGCACTGATTTCCACCTGCATGCCTCGACAATGGACACTTTCCTCATCCAGTCCTGTCAATCTCCCTCCTCAGTCAGGCCGTGTTGCAAAGACCTGACTGTTTTATTTTGGCAATCTCACCACTGCTTGCCATGATAATAATGCCAGAGATACATAACAGGTCTTCTAACAAACAGCTGGAATACATTTGACCGTGCAAATAACGCAGAGAGTGAGAAACGATTGGAGTTGCATATTTCTGTAATCACACTTGATGGCTTCTCATTTCAGCAGGATCCCAGCCAACGATTGCTTCAGGTTACTCCAATTTATCACCGCAGCTCAGGATGACATGATATTAATGTCAGACAACGGTCAGACAACATATCCACAGTGAGTTAACTCTTATTAAATCATGAACATTAATGAATTATAAAGCACTCATTTCTTTTCCTCGCTCCTTTTTCATCCAGTTAGGTGATTTAGAGTTCTTCTGGAGCTGCACAACAGGCCGACCTTTAACCTCGAACTTCCTGATCCAGCCACCCACAGACCCAAGAGTTATATCTTTTTTTTGGTCATATCTCACAGGTGCTCTATTCTAGCAGTCCAAATATTCCTCCATTTGTCAATCTGTGTGTTCCTAATGACTTCATGTCACCGTTTCCATTTTACCTAATGCTTTTTAAAAATACTAATGCATTGTGGTCCTCTGGGATCCCAGCCTAAAGCGACTAATTCTGCCTCTTCAGTTTAAAAAGATGGAACTATTTATTGAGTTCATGTTTGCCACCTGCTTTCTGTCAGACGCAGATTCCCTGATGAGCTCTGTCTATTTTAACTCTCACCTTATTTATAGCCTTTTTCTTGCTCTTAAAGATTTACATACACAGATATTTGACTTGTGGATATATATATGGAAAATGTAGAAAAAAGTGATATTATATCATGAAAGTAGGACATTTAGATAGAAGCATCTCTTCATCTCAAACTACTGAAACAAAAGCTAACAACAGTGGTGTCAGTGTCTCAGTAACTTGTCATCTGTCCTTGACCTGTTCGCTTACAGCTCGACTAGACGTCTCACGCTGCTCACAAGTCGACTTATTCCAACCTGCTGATAACACTCTGTGTCGCTCAGCGCTCAGCTGGTCCCTCCCCTCTGCATACATCCTGTTTGAAGCCTCACACTGACCAGGTACTCTTCATGATGAAGAGGACTGTCTAAAAAATTGTCGACTCACGGATCAGACACCTGTCACCTTGTTAGGGAACAGCATGTTATGCAATAAGTACTGGAAACACTGAACATCTGGACATGCGCATTCAAAAGTTTAGAGAAGGTCAAATGAAGTTCACCTGGAAAGGTTAGCGTGTATTTTATGAGCCCTCTGAAATTTCATCCAAAAGCCGAAGTAGATTTATGTAGTGTGATTATTTTGTATATCTTCTCATTTAAGGACCTTCTGCTGTCACATAACTCATTTTCCGCCCCTCAGCGTCACCACTTCTTATCTTAACACTCTTCCTTGCATGTGACTGCTTTGTGATGAAGACTCTCCGTCTACTCTCCCACATGTGCTGTTTATCTTGTCAGTCTGGAACTCATTGTCTCATTGTTGAAACCACGAGCCAGTGCCGTGTGTTTTTAGCATCAGGCCTGCAGTATCACGGCGGCATGGGGCTGGCACGATGTAGCGGAAAGACCGGTAGCGGAGTGAGTGTAAAGCGCGTGGTAACAACGCTGCAAAGGTCGGGGCTAATTAAAAATAACCACTGCCATCCATCTTAGCGGCTGATATCATGACCCTGGTCACAGTTGAACAGAACGTATGCCAGATATGTTTCGTGAATCAGTGAGAGGTGCGCTACATTATTCAGCATGACGGCATCAACAAAATAATATCCCTGGAATGACTTTGCATATATCTAACAACATGTCGTTGAACAAGGCAGTGAACGCCTCTTTCCTAGCCTTCTCACCTCTCTTGTAAAATGTCTGCTTTCTTCTAAAACCTCTAGAAATTCCAGAACAAATCGGTGAAAATGTGTTCAAAAGAAGCGAAACAACCTCACCCCAAAATCAGACTTTGCTCCCATTTCACGGTGCAATGGCTCCATTGACTGACTTCCCCACATGACTTGTTACACAGTGAAGCTCTCTCTTCTCTGTTCTCTATATATACTGCTTCACACAGACCAAATCAGGTCACACACGCGCACACACACGCAGACAAACAACTCGCACCGGACTACATGACAGCCACAACCTGGGGATGACGAGTCTAACACCTCACATCTAATTGGACGTTTGAAAAATGTAACACTGCCGCGCATGATGACTTTTTAAAAAGGGGACAGGGAGCTTTCCAGAACGGGAGGCTGAGAGTGGGTGACAGTGAACGTTAACCTGCCTGAGGGGGAGAGGAGGACGGGGAGGGAGCTCAGAGGCATCATCCTTTGCAAAATAAATAAATAAATAAAAACAGTGAGAGATTGTGCTGAAGAGAGCGGATACTGGTCGGCTGGTTATTCCCTGTGGACCCACACGCAGCAGGCTACAGAGGGCCTAATGCAGCAGAGCTAACCCTGTTAGCCTCTAGAAGCTGCACTGTGCACTATTCCTTTTCGTGCGGGGACGTTCTGCTATCGAAAAAAACTCTATGGTTACACATGAAAAGGAGCTGGTCCCACATCTGTACATGCACAGGTAGCTTATTCTAGAAGCATTTCTCATGTATCTGCATTAGCAGTGTATAATATGTGATGAAATTTTAATGATGGCTTTGGGGAAATGGGGTCAGCAGCGGAGTCTGCTAAGTGGAAATATGAGAATAAGATATACGAGGTACATAAAATAACAGGATGCATTAAGTTAAAACACTCGCGGTAGAAGGACAACATGGTAAACAATGTCATTTAAAGGGGCATGCCTTGATTTAATGCTGCATGTTAATAAGATTGGGGCGCTCACAGGAGACAGTACGGACAAAATCAAAGCAGCAAAGATATCCTGAATTTTAATCCCTTGTAGAGGTAATGCCCCAAAAATAACTGGAGCCTACACATCTCACAATGCAACCCAATTTCTTTTCAGCTTCATGAGCCCAGTATGTAACACAGGTGGTGTTTTATAAATGATTAATTTGTATTCCTCATATTCAACTTAAACTTTTGAATCCCTACAAATGTTTCCTAATTCAACAGGAAGTTTCCTTGGAAGTTTTCTCTGCTGTGTTGCGTCAGACTTGACAAAAGATGTAGGCTGTATGGTTCAAGTTCATTTGAATTAATTCTATGTCTCCTCTCTTTCATTCAAAAGCCTTTTTTCTTTTAAAAAAGTCTCTCTCTCTTTACCCATCAGTTCATCCATTCATGAATCATTTCTGTATCCATTTCTCTTCCTGTACCTGAGTATACCGTGAGTATTTCCTCGACAAATAAGCCGTTGTGTTACCTCCAGGACTTTTCCAGTGATGTACTTCTTGCAGCTCTCACACTGGATGCCAAACATGGCGTGGTAGTCCATCTCGCAGAAGGGGATTCCATCCCTGATAGGACAACACAGGACAAGTCAGCAGATCTGAGACAGCGCGGAGCAGCAGATACACTTCACATCGCGCAGGAGACAGCTCAGAGCCTCTGAATCCTGTGCAACATGTCTGAGCTGACAGCGCTCGGCAGGCGATCAAAGAAGGTGCAGGGTGGAGCTCCTGCTGCAGGCATCCAACTAAGATGATCAAGTTTGATCATTTGTAAACATTTTACATCAAATACAAAAAAAAACAAACTGCTGGTTAGAGCTAAAATGTAATATTTCTGCCAGCATACCATTTAAGGCTGTACTGACACAACCCTAGCCTACGGGGCCAAAAAACATGTGAATAAATCTTTATTATAATACAATCCTTATTGATATTGTGCATAAGACTGACATGACACCTGTCATGAACAGGAATGATGTTGTCATTGCTGTCAGTTATGTCGCTTTTAATGCAAAGGATGACATTGTTTGAGATGTTGTAAGGTGTGGACTTTAATCATAAACATGCCTTACGAGGCCTAAATATGGAGCTCGTCTCATCATGGAATTCATCTCTATATGTTAGCATTACATTAAGCTACGTGGGTAGTTCTGATATCGGCTGTCATGAGACGATTACATCTGTGTCCATGAATATTTCCCTTGGCCTCGAGTAGAGTGGCACATTTTGGACTTGTCATGAAGATGTCATTAAATGTTATAAGGCCAGTTTGACGACAGAGTAGAGTGCCGAGGTTATTTATAGATTTCTTCATAGCTTTACTTGCTGCTGGGCTACTTTGTGACAGGTGTCCCTGTCATGTTTACGATGGTGTCATGTCAGTCTTATGAACACCCCTTGAAATAAAGCGTTACCGTGCTATGTTCACAATTTTTAGATTTAGTTACAAGCTCTTTGTGCATAATGTTTCTGTATTAACGTTAATGAATGTAGGTCACACTAGAGAAACAAACAGGAAACGGAGCATTGTGATGACAGTATATGGTGTGCATCTTAATCACTAGGGCACCGGGTGTCCCACATTAGTGGGCAGAGAGCGAGACTCAATTTAAGCAAAGGTGGAATTTCAGCAATAAAGATGTCATATTTTGATTCGCTAAGTGACCAGAAGTTTTGTGACATCCAATAGTGACCACCACTTGCCATCGAGGGAAGGGAGTGAATGACGGGAATGTAGCCGGACCGACTTACTTGCTGATGTACTCGGCATTGAGCACCTTGTTGCAGACTTTACACTTGAAGCAGCCCAGGTGCCAGTGCTTGTCCAGTGCTACAAGAGACTGTTCATTTTTAAACTCCTTCCCACAGCCGCAGCAGTCTGCAAAGAAGACAGCGAGACAAAGGGAGGTGAGGTGAGTTGATACATGTGGAGTGGAGGAGTCCCCTCAACTGTGCTTTGGTTTCATTAAGCAAAATGATGAATTTGGCATTTTGGTTTTCTCAGAGTTGAATGACTTAACACAATTTAAGAAAGTGACAATTTAAAGGATGGAACAGAAAATTGTAATAATGAGCAGTATAACAAATCATAGTCTGCAGGGTGCGGGTGGCGTGATTTATGCTTTAGGGAGGCAAGTCACAGAGAGACAGACATAAACAAAGCACTGACTGTGGACAGCCTGTATGGGTGCAGGGCTGTTGGCAGGGAGAGGCTGGGTACACTTTTGGCAGATACACTCCTTCCCATTAAATGTCACTCGGTCGCCGGCCGGGAACGGCTGTCTGCAAACAAACAGAAAACAGACAGAACATCAGATACAGGGACGGACTGATACAGAATGTGCATCCCAAAGTTTACAAATCCTTTCTAATCCTGTGAAACAAGATTTAGATCATCCCCAGAGATGAACTGTTTATGGTGGCCCAGAAGCTTCTTAGGGCAGGGTGAGTAAATAAAATCCTCCCACACCTGAAAGAGATCCGACACAGTAAAGAAGTCGTAATATATTTATGACTAAACATAGCCAGGAAGCAGAAACTTACTGAACTTTTTTAGTAAAAGGAACAGACTGTTCCAAAACAGTTGCAACACGTTGAGCCAGGATTTTAGAATAACCTAAAAACATATCCCAAACAGAACCCCACCCACCAAAGACAGTTTTATAGACACCAAATAAATGATGTAATATCATGTACTTTTTTTTGTTTTTATAATTTTTGCAACCGTGCTGTTTTTATTAATATCTTGTTTTCTTCAAATTATATTCATTCTATTATAATAAAATTCATAATCAACTCAATCTTACATTTTTAACACGTTTTTTAACAAGTTTTTCCTGCATATTTTGAGGATTTTTGCATATATTGGGGTTTTTTTCTGGGGGGGTTCATGCCTAACCCAGGACACTGCAGTAAGGACTCAGTTTTAGTGCACAGGGTGTACACTCCAAGTAGAACTACTTTCAATTTATATAATCTGTGGTGTACAAGCAAAAAGCAGATTGCAAATGAACAGTCTTTATGAGATGGCACAGAGCAGTAAATAACAGCGTCATCTGCATAAAAGTGGATATTTGGAACATTCCAACTAAACCTCAAACTAAATAGCAAAAAGACATGGCCCCAGAACTGAACCTTGATCACATTTAAAGATTTACGCTTCAGCCTGCATGCATATTGTTCTGCCAATAAATAGTGTGTCCAACATTATGTCCACACTTTTGGTTTGGCCCTTTTGTATTTCGTCATGACAGTGCCCTCATGCACCCCCAGCCCAGCTCTATATATATTTTCCAAGTTTCGTGGGGAAGAACGTGACTGCCCCACAAAGAGCCCTAACTGCATCCAACAGCTTTTAAATGAACTGTGAGCCAAGCGTTATCAACCAAGATCAGTGCTGGATCACACAAATGCTCTTGTAGCTGAAAAGAAGTAAATCCCTGAAGCCAGGTTTCAACATCTGGTGGAAAGGCTGTCCAGAGGAGGCTGTTATAGCAGCAGATTATTGCCCATGATTTTGGAAAGAGGCGTTCAACTACCTCACATGTTGTTCAGGGGTGACCAAGTCATCATCAAGTCATACATTAAAAATTGAAACAGCACAGGAAGTGCAGCTGCAGGCAGTGGCTTCAGCATTCACACATGCAATTTGCTGCTAAGGAAATATCAAACTAATTCATTAATTCATTGTATTGGCATTCACCAGCCAAAATCCCCTTAGACACAAATGCCATTACTGTTAAGAGGGACATTATAAAACACAATGAAACAACGTTAATGCGTCCGGGCTGCTTGTATGTGCTGCTCCAGCACAGCTGCTGTCACTGACTCAAGTATAGACGGAATGATGATTCCCTGGCAGAGCAGGGCTCTGAATGGCTGCCACATATTGCTTCCTACAGCTCCGTAATGTGATATTAGAGCTGCTGTCGCACTGTCACTGCCAGCTACTCAGAGATAAATACATCCAGGTAGGCTGGGTGATGCTGAGATTATAGGTTATTCATGTATAAACAGTCACAAAAGGTTAAAGGTTTCTATATTTTGTCTATGTTAAAGAATCGCTTTATGTCTGTTACTTACTGGGAACCTATGCTTTTATAAGTGCTGCATATAATTTGATTTTTTGTACAGCCAATCATTGTGGCCGGCTGAAGAATCCTAATGACTTTTGTTATCTACTGACTTCCTCTAGCCACAATGAAGTACACTTTTTGCTGGATATGACATGAGTTTGGTTCAGACATTCATGTCCACCTCAGGGTGAATTGTAATGTGTAAATAAAAGTAGACTTTGGTGATTCCTTAACTTTTAATGAAGCACTACATCAAGATTTTAGTGTTCAGTACAAAATGCCTGCAAAACCATACATACGTGTTTGTGTTTAGTGCTAACTATCAAATGTTAGCACGCTAACAGGATAAGCTAAGATAGCAGAGAACATGCTAGGACACATTAGGCACTTAACATGCATGCCATATTTGGTTAGGCTAGGCACCAAAATGAATTGGAGCAAAGGATGAAAGAGCCAAGAACAAGTTCACCTTTAAGTTCAGAGGAGGTTGGGGTGGCTTTTCTTTCTCTTTTCCGCTATTTCGAAATGTCCTATGTACCTACAGTGCCTTATGTGCAACCAATCACATACCGCAATCTCTAATCTCACCCCGGAACACGACCTCAACTATTGGCTCTAAGATAGCGAAACATAGTAAAGATAATCTGCAACCAGATTCACGTTCTGCTCTTCAGTTTCAGCACAAGATTCCATTGTGCTCTTTCCACTCTTAACCGTCAGGGTTGCTAATTCTGCACTGAACAAACGTGTGTTGGCTCTGTTCAATTAATTGAGATGGATTTCTCTACAGGTGGTCTGACCCTCTGTGATTACAGTCTGTGTAAAGGCAGATTAATGGCAGATTATTGTTGCAGGTGAAACGGGAAGTAGCACCCAGACAGCGATAGTGAAAAACAGAGCTAGATTACAGTGAACTAACTCAATTAGTGATGATTAATACACTGTGGCCACGGGGCACAGACGCAGCTGAGTCTCATCTCAAGCAGCATTTGCTCTCTCTCTCAGCCCTGTTTTTATATTGCGCACAATGAGAGCGTGTATTGTCAACACAAAAGCGATATTTGTTATTAGGGGAGCGCAGAAGTTTGATGATCACGTAACAAACCTCAAATGCCACATTGGAACATTCTGATCTCAGGTTCAGCGTGGGGATCACCGAGGTATGACAGCACGAGCACACACACACACACACACACACACACAGAAAACCCACCTAGAGTTCAAAAGACACTTAACACTAGATGTGGGAATGGGCTAAGTGGCCGCACTGACTGACCACGCACTTAGCATTCCTGCCCGGGAGAGGCTCCCATTACCTTTATAGGCCTGAGAAACAACACTGGTCACACACACACACACACACACATTACACAGTCAGGAAGCATATACATGGCTCGAAACAGGTGAAGATGCCTATGACTCGCGGTGACACGTGTCTCTTCGTGAGCCCTCCTATATTTATACATGTGTGTGTATTATAGTTTTATGTACTTGAAAACGACACCTACACCAGAACGGCCTTGCCGTTGATGATGAGTGTAAAAGAAACGCACACTGCTGGTGTGAAATCTGCCTCTGAAAAGATGTTTTTTGCATTTGATTTTGAGCTCTTTTAGTCATGGGGAAGTACAAGGAGGGGTCACTCAACCAGCTGAAGAAGCTTTTCATTACAGCAGCAGCCCTATTCAATTCTGATAGTGTTTGGCTGCCTCTGTGGTAAATTCCATATGACCTAATGTGGCATTCAAATCTGTTCAAGACCTTGTACGACCTTCATGATGTTTCTTGAGATCTTTAAGGACCCAGCGGCTGGCATTAAAAGTCATATTATATTCAGGGTTTCGTCGAAAGAAAGGATCTAACATAAAGGCATCCATATAACCGTTTACCTCTTCTTACTTCCTCATCATTTTGAGTGTAACATATGCTCAAAAAGCTTCCACATTAGGTAGGGGTATGGACGTTTAAATACTGCTAAGTGCATGTCTGTCAACCCCTTTGCATTCAGAATGTTGCTGCTCGTGTCCTGACAAAAAATGGAAAAAAAAAACTCAGCTTGAAGAAAGAGAAGTTCAAATCCCGCCTACTTCCTTATCACACTCAGCCAATCACTGTGTGAAGTGACATACAATATACGTGTATGTATACAACACACAAAGATTGTCGGACACAGCCCCAGAAATTCCTAAATGAACTGAAAAGCTGCTGGACAAACCAACAACATAGCTTAATGCATGCTGAGGCCTTTACGATGCAACAGAATGAGAACAAACTTCCAAGAAGATAAGACTCCAGGTCAAAAAAAAACCTTTATCTTGCTCACTGCCTTTGACTAAACCTTATGCACTTGAACCATGATCCACCTAAGGGTTAGGGTTGGAGCGCACACTCCAGTTGAGCCACCAGGGTAAGTGCAGGGGTGTAAGGGATCAGTAACGCTTATTGTATCATACCGCATCATATCGTATCATATCATATCGTATCGTATTGTAAAATCATAAATATGCTGGTGTTCCAGCCATGCTTCTTCCATTGTGGATGGTATCAGGTCTTTCTGTCATCAGATTCAAGAGATGTCACAACTCACAAACCTAATGTCAAAGAATGCTTGCACTTCTTGCAAGGGAATAACTGAAGAAGCAGCCAGGTCATACATGAACTAAATATGTGTATATATATGGTTTCGGGCATTACTTCCCACATTCTCTTTCTTACTTGCAAGAGGCGCAGACGAAGCAACGGGGATGGTAGGTCTTGCCCAGGGCAGACACCACCTCCCCCTCGATGAAGTCCTGGCAGCTGAAGCAGCGAGTCCCGTACATTCGCTGGTAGTCCAGAGTACAGATGTATTCACCCTGCCGCACGAAGAAGCCTCCCTGGGCCAGTTCGCAACCACATACTGCGACAAGGAAGGGAGGAAGAGAAGGGGAGGGGGGCAGAAGAATGGAAAAAAGTGAGGTTAGGTAAAAACAAACAAGTGAACACATTTAAACCAAAAACCATTGAAAATACAGATGCTTCCCCTACAACACGGACATATTCAAGCTAAATTCAAATCAGTAGCCATTAGTAGCCAACTGTGACAATACTAGGTGACCTCAGGAGTTATATGTCCTATTTTGTTTTGGTTTTTGTACCACAAGCAGAACGGCTACAGGAATTGCAAGGACTGTCCACCACTTTGGTTCAAACTTAAATATCTCAACAGCAGCTGCATACAGTACATTACAGTGACATTTTGACATTCACGGATGGTTCACAGATGATGAGTCTGGGCCACAATGAGGTTGAAAAATGTATGCAATATACCTAAAACATGATTTAATATATTTAAATTTGGTTGCTGGAATGCTAGAATTAGCATTTAGCTCAATGAACCAATGTACTTGTGTATGTACCATATATACTATTCTACACTGTACTTGCTCTGCTCTGTTATGCTATAAATATATTACATAATTTTTTAGATATGCTATGCTATACTATGCTTTGCTATACTACTATAATATATGATGCTATGCTTTGTATAATATAATATATTCAGTTCAATTTTATTTATATAGCATCATTTCATAACAAAAGTTATATACTATGCTATGCTCTACTGTACTATACTGTACTATACTACTACTATACAACACTATAACTATAAAATTACAGGCTCAAGACACACACACACACACACACACACACACACACACACACACACACTGATTGTATTCCTCCACCTGCTTTAAGAGCCAATAACATCTCGCCGTCAGAACGGGTATGTTATTAACATGTGTGAGTGTGAGTGTGTGTTTAAAGACTGCACTTTGTCTATTTGCTTGCTCTTAACAATGCACGACAGGAACTCCAAATCACCATCTCCCCTCATGCGCAAACAGTGCTTACACACAGTAACCACGGTTACACATGACATCACTGTCCAGCCACACCCTCAGGGGAAACCTCGCTCTATTTTTCCACTCCTTTAGCAAAAACAATACCCCCCCCCAATTCTTTCTTTCTGGAAAGAACGACAGGAAAGATAAACGAGAGATGTTTGTGCTGGTTGGTGTCGTGCCCCGGGACGGCTCAGTGAACCTGAACACGCACACCGTCTCAAAGTTGCAGGGATGTGTGAGAGCATGAGGTAATGCACATTGGTGGCTATTAGGGTGAGATCACACAGTATGCCTTTCAGGAACACACGCACGCACGCACACACGCATCCTTGTAGGAATGTACGAAGGTATGAGGTGACGCACATACAAAACGTGGATGAAATCACACACACAGCACAACACATACTGTGAGAACTCACACTCACTCTACAGAGGAGGCTCAGACACACCCAGGCTGGTTTCCCATCAGCTCTCATTAAGGTCTCGGTGTAAAACTGATGTCCACGATGCTGGACATGACAGGTCGAAGAATTAAACACAAAGTATCAGCCAGTAGGCCAAATTTATGCCCAATGAAACGATAGAGCATTCCCAACTTTGCTCTGCATGTGGCACATCCAGGCTAGCAGCACTGTGAAGCTCTACTACTGCAGAGCAATGCTTTGAGCTAAATGCTAATGCTAGATGTCAACAAACTGCTCCGACCACTCCCAAAAAGAAAAACACTGGTACTTTTATGAACGTCTGTCAATGTTTCCACACTGCTTTCCTGCTTTTCCTGTCTTGTGTAACTTGCTTTCAGGTTCCCCTCACTCCATCCTACTATTCTCTCTGTTTGTGGTGGTCAAATGTTGTCTTAAGGAACTCTAAGCTCAAAGTACATGCTCACGTTTTGGTTTCAGCCCCTGTAATGTTCATGGTATAAAAAAATCACTTCATTTTGCTACTTCGGTTATCCTGCAGGCCTCCATGAGCTGGGAGTAACAGCCTTTGCTGCAGCTGCTGATTGTAGGTACAAGCAGCAGTACCTGTTTGTAGGAGTACCTACAACCACTAACATTACCAGTTCACTTCATACAGTACCAGTTCAAGTAAACACCAATATATGATGGTTTTGATACTTAAGGAAGCACAAATCAGTTTCTCTAATGGTAGAGGCAGTATCTCAATGTGATGTGACTGCTTTGTGCCAACAGGGATTTGAGGAATTTAAAAACTCAGAACAACCACTGACTTGCTAAAACAGCAAGGTTTACTATGTTTGTCTGTCTTCCTATACACAAAATAGACACTTCAAAAGTACTAGTTGCGTAACAATCCAACTCTCCCCCCATTTTATCTCCTTGTGAAACCTTTGACCAACACGTTGGACAACCTTTGTCGAGTATTCGCACCATTTCGCGTTTTCTTTATCAAGCCCTCACGGGGGTTACAGCTCGCTAATAAAACAAGTCACAACAATATGAGCAGGAATGTTTTCTCAGGAAGTGGAAGACATACTTTCCAGCGGCTGCTACCGGCTCCCTCACATCCGGTTCAGATGTCTGGCAACCTGTCTGGAATGAGATAACTCTCTGGGCTGGTGTAGTAAACACCAGCAGTGTGGAAAGATGGATGGATGGATGGATGGAACACAATGGAAGTAAAATGGATGGAAGTGCGCCTATAAAAAGGCCATTGTCTGACATGAAAGTCAAATTGAAAATGAAAGGTTCAATTCAGGATGTTTTGGAGTTTTAAAGAACTCTTTACAGCACCATAACTTTCCATCAATTAACAATTTGAGCGTAGTTCATTAGAAAAAAACCCTTGTAATGATGGTGAGTAAAATAACCACGAAGAAGACATTTCTGGCAATCTCTTTTGATAACACTGTGGCTGGATTAGAACAATTTTAGGATTTTTTTTTTAGGTTTAAACAGATGTGTAATTCAGCTGGCCTGCACAGCACAGCCACTGTCTTGAGACTTGGAGTTAAATGCTGCGAGGCTTAACTTTCTTGGGACTGCTTGAATACTAGAAGTGAGACAAACCAGTGTTAAGATCTGATTTGGTAAAAATTGTAAAACAATACAAAAAGCAAAAGTGACAGGGACAGCCTTTGACTTGTGTCAAATGCCTCGAGACTTGTCTTGAAAGTCACAACACTTAATTTGAGACTTCTCTTGAATTACTTTGAGTTTACATGGACTTGTCTCCAGTGGTTTGGGACACTAAAATTAGCTCTGACTTGAGACTTCACTTGAACTTTGAAGTTTGCGACAGACATGATTAGAGATTTGCACTTATATTGAAAGACTTGAAATTTCACTTGAGACTTGTCTTGAGTGACTGGGGAATCAAATTGAGGCAGGCTCTGATAGATTTGATTGACTCAAATGATTTTTAACTTTGATATTTTTGACTTTTGTTCCTGACAGACTTGTCTCGGACTTGCACTGAAACATGTAATCTGACCTGAGACTTGCTCTCACAGACACAAGATCTGACTTGAACGTGTCCTCGAGGACTTGAGGTGGTCCTCAATGTTGATGTTTGGACTTGATTTATGACTTAAGACACGACCTGGACTTCAGATAACTCGAGACTCGACCTGGACTTGTTTCAGATAACTTGAGACTCGACTTGATTGTTGCTCTGAATGACCTGAGACTTACTCAGGTCATGAATGACTTGATGACTTGACTTGACTTGATGTTTCTCAATGTTGTTGTTTAGGCTTGTTTTGTATGACTTGAGACTCGACCTGGACTTGTTTCAGATAACTTGAGACTTGACTCCGACTTGCCCAGAAAGAATTAAAAACAGCTCCGCTACACAGAAAGAGAAATGGAGATCTGGAAGAGATGGAGACAGAAATCCTCACTCAGAGGCCAGATTGTGACTTCCCATCAGCTCGCCTTTCAATCCCTGTATATTTATACCTGCACTGCCAGTTGGCACATAGACTCCTCTTCTTACTGTATTATAACTTAGTTCCTTAAGCAGCTCAGCAGCTGAGCCCATATAAGCCTCAAGCTGGAGCCCTATTCATCATTTATAGAGCTAACACAACCAGAAAGCATTACATCCTTTTTAAAGTGATAGCAAACCCAACCATATATGATTCTTCCCATCTGCACTACAGCAGCAGGCTGCATATACTGCAGAGGAAGGCAAATTACTGGCAAACTAGCCTCTAATGCATATCAAAAAAGTGTGTGTCTGAGTGCATTACATAAGTGAGCGGGAGACAGAAGATGCTCTTTCAGTTTTTGCCCGTCATCGCTAATGGAGACCGTCAAATCTGTCTTCCTCTCATCCCTTCCTTGTTGCTCTCATCTCTCCTATCCGTCATCCTCTATAATCCCTCATTCACGTGGGACGCGTTAAAAGGCAGAGAGAGGTATGAAGAAATGAAGCAGAGCCGGATGCGGAAGTCAGTAAATCGGGTTTGATCGAGTGAGGACTGAGGAGTTCGCTTTGGTTTGCTCTGACAGAAATAGTTCAGAAACAGACTGCAGGCAGAGCTGATAAATGACATGCTCCAGTTCCAAAAAAGAGCATTGAATCTTTCCTCTGTCTGTTTGGCTTTAATGGAAAGTTTTGGTGCCTAAAAGGCTTTCAACCCTCACCAGGATACAAGTTGAAGAGTAAAAGTAACAATCCAGTAAAGAAATGGTAAAAGTAACTGTCTGCACTACAAAAGTACCAGGATCAGCCTTGAACCCTACTCAACAATTCTACTGAATGTTATGTTCGAGCAGCAATTTCCAATCTCCATGACAACAGAGGGTGTGTGTGCGTGTGTTCTCTGTGCACTTGGGCCGTCGGTGGATGAGATCATGATGCAGCTAATTAGTCGCTTTGTCCTGAGAACTCCACTGAGGAGAACAGAATGTGTCGGCTACACGCCTGCAGCAAGATAAAACTTCCATCAATCACAAGAGGTCTGACCATTTGAACTGCAGATGAGTGACGACAGGAAGTGTGTGAGTTTGGGTGGGTGCTGGTGGTGGTTGTGTGCTCTTTGAGGCCACTATACTTAATGACTTTCTGTAATAACACATCCCAGTTGCATGGACATGATGTGAACTTCAGAACGAGGAAAAAAATAAAGCGTCACTTCAACTCAACTCTGATTTGACATGATTACAAGAGCTTCTCAGGTTCCAATGTGAAATAGGAATAAAGGTTACACTGCAGTACTAGCTTGGTTACGACATTTCCCAAGGCTGAAAGGCAGATTACTTCACAGGAAACTGATTACTTCCATCTCTGAAGTCTTATCTCATGCACTGTGAAGCCACTTACATAATGCGAATCAGTGTGCTGTTGAACGTGCTTCCTCCGCACTGGAAGATCTCAGAGCAAAGTCTGTTTTTTTGGTTTCCTTCGATTCAGAGGGTAGAAACGGCGAGGAGGTCGCACACTTGAATGGGAGGATGTGCAACAAATTTGCCCCCGTCGTGATTTGTAAATAAAATATGATGCGTCTGTTTTACTCGTGTACAAAGTCGAGGGAGAACACAGTCATGGATTCAGTGGTTTGGACATGATGAAAGTAAGCAAGCTAGTAAGAGTCTGCTGAGAAACTGACAATTACGGAAAGCTACGACTGACAGTTGATTTCCAACCCTGTTTTTGTTCATCTTTGTTTAGCTTCATTTATGATATAAAGCTGCACTAATCAACATATTACTATTATTTTATATGAAAATAGTCAAATGAGTCTTTTGTGGAGTTGGGGAACTTCAGAGTTGTCATCCACTGCTCAGGTTTTGGTTCAGTCTTGTGGCTCTCATCACCCTTCAACAAAAGGCACTGAACACTATCAGCAGAGCACCGAATAGCAGACAAAGTTAGCGACTAGCTTGTAAAGAAAGAGGAGCATTTAGCAGTTAAAGAGAGAGAAGACCAAAACAGAGCTAAAAGAGTGTGAATATACAACTTAGAAGTCCAAATGTATGCTAATGTTGCCCTGTGCCTGTTGCTGTTGATATGTACACAGGCAAAAGTTTGCTAACACGTTAGCCATATGTTACAGCTGTCAAATTTTTTGGCCTGACTTGTGAGGATCCTGGCTCCAATTTCCCAAAAGTAAAATAAAACAAAATAAAATTACAGTTTTAAAATCTAACACTGTGTTATAGTAAGTGATTAGTGATTACTGTACCAGAAACATGATAACAGATCTATCTGACACACAGAAGTGCTCATTTATATGTGAGGGTTTGTCTACGTACTGATTAACCCTGCACTGAGGAGGAAAATATAAGATAGGGCACTCTGCAAATGAATGAAATGAATTAAATTTGCATGTCATCTAAGACAGATGTAATTTGGCCTAATCCAATCAGCTGCCCAAAGCTCGCTTTAGAGAATTAAAGGCACATCTGTGAGAGTGTGTGTGTGTGTGTGTGTGTGTGTGTGTGCAAAAGACAAAAGAAAATGTATCTTTCCAGCACACTACACCTCCAGAGACATTATTTACAGACATAACATGGTGTCATATAAAATATAGATGTGTCCATTCATTTATGACCTTGACTCTCCCTCATGTTTCGCAATGACTTCCAGTGTGCATGTGTGTGCGTGAGCGTGAGCCTGGGTTAAATATACATGCGCTATGTGCTTTCTGCTATGAATGTGGGACCTTGACTGCACCTCATGTTTTACAATGACTCAAGATCAATGTGTGTGTGTGTTTGTGTGTGGCGGGATAGGGGGTGTGGATAGGGTGTTGTCATTAACTTGTCCATTCCGTGACCTTGAGTATACAGTCTTCAGACTGCTGGCATTGATCTGAGCGGCTTAGGGGACTGTATTTGAAAGAGAAAAAAAATTAAATTCAAGGTCGATACTTCTGACGGGTCAAACGGGCTCACAGTGGTCCAGACTCCCTCTACACTGGCTTTAATTGCAAGCAGGCATCTAATGAGTCAATAGGCGGGGGAGGTCTGTCTATTGTCAAAATCACTGGCCTACGCTATATCTCATGTCACACTGGTTGTGTTGACTTCCTTTGAGATCAACTGAGGCTTGATCGAGGAGAAAGAACATCTGAGGATTTCTGTTGTTTATTTCTGTGTTTGTTCTCACTACAAACTAGACTTAAGATAGATCAGTAACAGATTATTTCACTTACCTTATCTAATTTAGAGGTAAACCCGAAAAGCGCATACCCTAACCCTAACCCAAAATGTTGCTGTGGGGAACAGGAGGACATGAAATGACATTTATCAGACAAAAATGAAATAATATGAAGATCAGAAAGGTTTGAATAAGTCATAATTTGATGGGTGTTTTCATTGGACCATTGGGTGAATCATTTTCGAGTTATGTATTTGTCTCTTCAACCATTTTGTCAACATAGAAGCAACAGTAGCAGTTGCTAGGGGCGACTTTTCACACAGATTGAAAAAACATGACAATTTAACAATTGTAAGTTACTGTAAGTCGATTTAGAACAACCCGTACAGCTGCTTCATTCAGACGATTCCATGAACCTAATATAATAAAATATAATCATTCCCATGCAGTATCATTTGCGCAATGTGACATCTATGTAAAGATTGCCTTTCAGCTCCTTGTGTGCATGCTTTCCCTTCCCCACATACACGTGTGTGAGGTCAGCACTCCTGGCCATATGCCGAACACTTCCCCCTTGGCTGTGTTCTGGTCAGCCTGCTTCCAAGAAGGAGACAAATCCAATAGCCAACACCCTACTGAGAACATCACAACCATCTGCTATTATAACACCACTGATCCGACCATCAGGACTTCAACATGTGGCCAGCAGCGTCTATTTACCAAGCTGACTTCCAGGAAGAAACGCACTCAGGCTGGGTCTTTGTACAAAAAACAATGCAACCCATAAATCTGTCAAAACCTCAAAGGAAGACTGACTGTATGAAATGGCAGTCAAAGCTGTAATTTCACTACACACAATAAACATTGTTTCCTTAAGTTTACTGAATGAGTACTATACTTACCATCTTCTTCAGGTAAATTGTCTACATTGCTCTGGAGGCAACCTACAATATTCTTTGACAGCTTGACAGTTCATTGTAAACCTTGAAAGCAGTAGATGGCAAAACAATCTCAAGGTAAAGATCCTCTCAGGGGACAGCTTTCAACCATATGACATGGTCTTGATCAGTAGATGCAGTTTGAGCATTATGAGCACTTTTCATTCACGTTGGCATACAAGTCTGAGCTAACCCTATCTGATGAAAACCCAGCACCCCTACTATGAAGTACCTATTGGATGACTTTCTGACACCCTAAGTTACCCAACGTTCAGTGCTATTGCAGGAAGTAGTCTGCTTTATATGTACTGTAGAGAGGTGGACAGTAAGGATGTGAAGGTTGGGATGGTGGACAGGGATGTAACACGTATGACTTTCAGTCAGGAGATCAAAGATTGTGTTCTGTCTCTATAAATGCAAGTAATCCAGGGTTTTGCAGAATCATCAAATATCGATGTCCCTATCTGGCACCAGGGAAGTCCATGTGAACTAGAGAGAAACTGGACCTTGATTTGACTTTGCTTCGTCAATGGTATTCTAATGTAGCTTTTGTCCAGAGATAATTTCACTTGACCTAGGACGTCAGATGACTTTGGGAATTCATCAGTAAGGCTGTTTTAGAGCTAATGATGTTGTATATTGCACGGTGAAACATGAAAAGGAAAGATAAAAGTCCACTTCTTGCATCTTAAATATGCAGAGGAACTACGTCGAAAAACCTAATTTAATCACGCAACAGTCACAATGTTTTCCGATATTTGACGAACAATATTTGCTAAACTAGAGGTGAAATACATTCCTTAACCATTACAAGAAAATTGACAGAATTCCAGACCTTTTAACCACATGTCGCTGTCTTCATTTAGCAAGGGATGATAAGATGTCAAAGTATGAAATAAATGTAGACCTTCAGGCACTTAAGTATGAATAAATATAAATTAAATATGAATGGGTGCCCGTGGGCTACTGCTAATACTGGCCTTGATTTCCTCCAAATCAATGCAATCATGGATTTTGGCCCAGAGCGGTTCGGAGACAGGTCTAGTTGCTTCCAGGGTTCTCTTGCCCAAAGTCCTCATCGTTTAACTAAGACAGTGTTCCCCCAAAGCACTTGGAAGAGATTCCATTTAACACTTTGTCTTTCTGTCTGAGGGGGCCCAGATAAAGATCACGTAATGACACCTAAATGACACTTGGTTCATTGTATCTACCCACTTTTTGTGATATCAGAAATCAGGAATTTGGAGTCAAAGTCAAAGTTAGATCCTAGGTAACATTCATTGTCTCAAGGCAGAGATGAACTGTACCTTTAAGCAGAAGGTTTGGATATATTTATTGTTTTTCCCAAATGACGTACATTGTGGCAAAAAGAATCGCCCCAGCTTGGCAGACTACACCTACTTCATGAATAAAACCATTTTCAGCTTTATGGACAGGCCAAGTGGAGTGCAATAAAAGATACCACTCCTGTGTTTGTGAGGGTGTGTTCTTGTTGTGAATGTGGTCTGAACAACAGCAAGGGAGAGTGTGTCTGATATAAATGAAAATATACTTTACATTCATCATTATTCATGCAAGCTAGGGCGTGGCCACATATTTTCACATTTCAGTACTCCCTGCTGTATTCAAATGCTATTTGGATGATGTCAGGGCCCTGCATGAGAGCAAAAACAGATTAGGGTTAAACGCCTGTCTGAGTTGTTTTGCCAGGTCATTTTGCCTGCAGCTTTCTGCTATTGATGGTGTCTCAGTGTCAGCTTTAAGGCGTCTGAGAAGCAGACATAACAGGATATATAGATACAGGCACAGTTGGTAGCTAAATAAAACACACTTCCTAAAGCACACAGCCTGCTTCTGTTGACAGCAATGAGGAAAACAGCAGTTAGTCCTCATCAAATGCTTCGAAGCTTGAAGCTGCAATGCAGGATTATTATCAAGTATATCACATGTTGGCTGTGGTGTAAAAGAGTTAAATATAAATCCAGTACACTATTAAAAAAAACCTGGTGCTGAGATTCTTCAAAATATTGAATTCATGAAGTGTTGTAAGTAATGATTTAATTTGCCCAATCAGCAAATTTCTCTGGCTAGCTCATAACTTACAGAATTGATTACATTGTAATTAGCATAAATTAACATCTCGGTTCGATTGGGAATGCCGAAAAACTTCACACCTTCATTTGGTTTGATTCACTTTCACACTGCACACACTGAAAGTGGACCAAAAACCCCTGACAACATTGTGCGGTTACAACAGCTACACTGACTAGAGGAGGAAACAAACTCTGGTCAGTTTAAAGCGGATCAAACAGCGCTGGTGTGAAAGCGCCCTTAACCTGTAGGACTTTGCTAGCAGAGCACCTTTCTTTTTCAGTACAGCTCTGCTTTGCTTTGTGTTCACTGAGCCATGCTCACTCGTGAGCGATCCATTTAAATCTAATGGATTCGAGTTCAATCTATTGACACTCAAGCTACCATTTTCTCTTTGAGCGTTGGGCCTTGCAAAGTTACGTTTACATGGTGTATATACCTAGATACACTGTGTTTAATCAAATTACCCTAAGCGGTGAGTCAATGCAGCCCCGAGGCCCTCAAGCAGGTTCATCCAGTCATGTTTAAACTCATTTAAGTGTAGATGTTTCTAAAAACACCAAGGCTGTGTTTACTATTAGCAGCCCAAGAGTTACCTTGATATCTGGCCAACGCTAAAGAGGCTAACATTAGCACACATTAATCCAGTCCTCCGGTTTGCTTGGTGTTAATTACACATTGCTAGCTGAGCGTTGACGGTTCCTTACTTCAGATCTGGCGCCGTTAGCCTCCTGGCTAACACCCAGGGCGGTTGTAATTGGCACTAATACAATATAGTCAGAGGTCATGGGCTCGATTCTCTTCCAGGTTGATCTTGATGTCTTTCTGATAGAGTGCAGTTGGTCTGAGGTGAGCTAGACCTTCACAGAGTGTGTGCATATTGTCTGCAAATCCAAGACTAAAAGAGGAAGACGGTTCACTGCATTTATTATCAACTGATATCCATGCGCTAAAAGAGAACACAAACGTCTAAGCGAGCACTATACTGTGTTGGACTTGGCTGCTGACCGGGAGTCACATGTCCTTTTATCTTTTTGATGTTCAAGTTTGAACTGCAGAAATGGCAATATGAGCCACATTCAGCCTTCTATAGTTTATTTTCTTTCCATCCCCACTTGCAGATTCCTGTTAACCCACATCTGGACGTTTTAATAGCAAACTGTCCACCACAACCTCACACCCAACCATCGGAATGCTGGAGTAATGAGTCTTTTAAGAACCCAAATTAGTTGGAAATTCAATTAATGCGATGATGCATTGGATTTATGGATAGGAGGAATAGCCAAGTGTTTTCTGTGTGAGAGACCAGCTTTCTTATGTACCCCTGTTGTGTCTACATGGTCTCCTGAATGCCTGACATTAAATTAACAAGCCCCATGCTAGTAATTAAGCTTTTCTTCCATCCATCCAACTTCATCCATTGAAGAAGTGCCTTTAATCATGACCTCCAATTAGTGCCAAATAATGACTTTCAAGTAATAACATCTGATGAATTTGTATGACTTATTTGTATGTGTGACCCGAGGCGTGTAATCATCACAATTTGCTCATTTCAAACATAAAAGCTCATGAAAAGAAAAGCAAACTCAATTAGGGAGACATAAGAGGCTCACTCATTAACAACCCGCTGTGGTTAAAGTTGTTTCCTCCTCTTCAATGAGAAGTAGCCAATTAATAAAAAGAAGTGAAAGTTGTGTTAATGTGTGTGTTATCATTGGTTTTGTGTGTTAACTCTGGAAGCAGCAATAGTGTAATGCAGTTGCAGTGTCAAGTGGATGTTTATGGGATTTGCTGTTTGTCACTCAAATGTTGCTGCAACTATATATATTTACCCTGCTCTTAGGGAAGAAGCACTGGAGTTGACAAAGTGCTTACGTGGCGGTCAAAGCATCAACATATTTGAGAGCAGGTGTTTATTCTTGAACCAAACAGAAGTTTGACAAAGAAAGTAACAAGAAGCCGCCTCTATGATTTTACTTCTCAGTCGTCCAATCATATTGTGTAAGTAAAACTCCCTAAAACAGAGGTAGAGTACATGGCTGTACCTCTTATTTACGTTCCACCACTGAGGATGGCTAACAAGATATGAGCACTACTGATTAGGTTTGGGGAGCTTGAAGTTGAAAGGAGATAGCTGAGGTGGTTCCAACATCTGATTAGGATGCCCCCCTGGGCGCTTTTCTTTGGAGGTGTTCCGAGCATTCCCAATAGGGAGGAGACCCCGAGGCAGACCCAGAACCTGCTGGAGGGACTATTTAGCCTGGGAACACCTCGGGATCGCCCAGGAGGAGCTGGAATGTGTTGCTGGGGTTAAACCTGCTGCTACCACAACCTAACCCCAGATAAGCAGAAGGAAATGGATGGATGGATGATTAGGGCTGTCAAAAGTATCAATATTTTAATGAAACCACATTTATGATATAGCATACCAAACTGATCTACAAGTTTGAAATACTGGTATCCTGACAATGCTATTCCTTATGTTATTTAAACTGTTTTCTAGCAGCTGCAAATATCAGATTGTTAAGTAACATCTTTTTACTCTTTTCTACCAGAGTTGAGGGAGCTATAGCTATAACTTTCGTCTGATTACCCCGTCAAATTTCTTTTCAGTGATGTCACCACATTCCCAGATCTTCACTATTAACTTCATGAGTGCACAATGTTGTTATTATGGCTAGGAATGATGGCCAAAGCTATGAAAATGCAGTCCAAGATTACGGTCAAACAGGCCGATCATTAACTGCATTTGACTTATGTCAACATTGCTAATGCATCGTGGCTTTGCACACACCCTGCTCCCTCATCCCTTGTGCATAAGAGTTAAAGATGGGGGGGTGAGGTGGTGGCGGCTGTAGAATGTTCAGACAGGCAGTCTGCTGGTCAGCGTAAGAAAGGCGATAAAGTCCAGGAAGCTGCCGACATTGTAGCGACCCTGCTGGTAACCCGGCAACCGAGTGTGTGTTGACAACAACAGCGGCCTGACACAAGACTCGTGCTGAGTCTGGGCTGGGAGGGGCTCATACACACACTCCTATAAAGTGCAGTCACATATGAAAAGAAGAAAAAATCCCACACCCACCCACAACCGCACACACATATAGAACACACTCACATTTCAAGCATCTGACACTCAGCAGCCACCCACCCAGAAATACACACACACACACACACACACACACACACACACACACACAAGTCTCCCCTCACACACACACACACAAACAACCAAAATACACACACACAATGTAACCCACACCTATCTCTGTAAGTGATTAGACTCAACTGTCCAATTAGTCATTCGCTCTTAATGCTCAGTAATCACAAATGACTTTACAATAATGAAGATTAATGATGACAGTGGCCTCTTGTTAGTATTTACTCATAATTGCATTCCCTTTAATTTCATTGATCATACCAGAAAGTGCCACAGTGAAGGCGATTCATGCATCCCCACAACATAGGTAGTGCTAAAGTTTGATCAAGTAGTGACAACACCCAGCTGGTGAACCACTGTAGATGATAAGCTACGGCAGCCACCCACATGCTAACCAGCGGGGTACAAGATAGCACTAGTCAGTTACGATAGCTCTCCAAGCTGGTTAGCCAGTTAATTGTCAGCTGAGCGGTTAACAAGTTTGGTAACTCAAATGTTAGCGATAAGCCGACGCAGTTTATTTGAGATCTGTTTGTACCGTCAAACCAAGTTACAAGCTACAGTATAACAGCTTTTCATGCATTGCACTCGCTCCAGCTCTCTGTCCTCTCAAAGGTTAGCACATTAGTCAATGGGGCGAATTAACCAAAAGACATTAACTGTACAAAGATGAAGGATGTGCCTCCCACTTCCTTCCACTGTACCAAAACAAAGCTAAAATATCGTGCTAGAGACGTCATTTGGAGCCACAGCCTATGTAGTAATGAGCCCGCGTCGGAGCCCGCTGACTCAATAGTGAGCAGGGCTCAGCTTTCTATCATGAGGTGAAAGCCTCTTTTTATAGCATCAAATGAGAAATTTGAACATCCTACACATCCTTAGAAAACTGTGATTTCCTTCAGAGTGTGTGCTTATGTTGCTCAGATGTCCTGTCTTCATGATCGATGAGGTTGTGGGAGCATTGTGGGAAACTGGGTGACAGTGCAGAGGTGAGAGCTGATAGCTTGTCGTTACATACCTTTGCACACAAAGCACTTGATGTGGAAGTGTTTGTTCTGGACCCGGAGCGCCTCTCCTTTGCAGGGCTTCCCACAGTTCTGACAGGGGATAGGTCCTCCTCCTCCTTGCTTTTGCTTCTGCTTCGGCTGCTCCAGAGGGCTGTGGACAGCCTGCTGCTGAAACACTGGAGACAGACAGGGAGACGGCCATTTTACATCTTATTGTAGTATTGAAATAAAATAGACATAAGCAGCCAAACTGACATTTTCATTTGTTGAATTTTGTGATAGATCTTGCAGGTATCCACCAGACAGTGTAGTCAACTTTTGATGTTATATCTAAATTTAAGTCTTTGTCCCATTTCCTCAGTTCCACCTCCATCTTCATCTGCACCCTTTATTTTTAAGGTCTACCCATAACATCATATGAATATCTGCGCATCAGACTCTTTTGGCTAACTCACATGCCCAAACTTCCGTCACTTCATTGGACACTGCAGTGTCTTACATTCATTCCCTGGAGACTATAACCACTGTCTAACCCTCAGCCACACTCCCAACCAACATAAGCCTTAAACCCACTTAACTGTAAATTTGAATGATTTATGTTGTGGGGACCAGCTTTTTGTCCCCATAAGGCGAGTGAGTCCCCACAATGTAAGTGAGTAGACAGGTTTATGCCCCCGCAAGGTGAGGATAGACGTCATACACAAACATTAGAAAGCCTAGAAAGTCTAAATAAACACTGATGCTGGATGAACGTCATAACACTGACCAGCTTCCAGTCACTTCCCAAGCAGTTACTCTCCTTTGTTCCACATGAGAAGGAGTGTTTGTGCCAAGAAAAATTACGTCAACACCAGCAATGAAAAACAATAGAGCACAACAATACACCTGAAGTATCTAATGCAAGGAGTCAAACACAGCGTGAGAGCCTAACATCTCCCTTCGAACTGGACTATCAGTACATCTTGCCCTTTTCCCCTTTCATCATAACCCTGGCAAAAAAATGCTCACATACTGATCAGCCTTTATACTGACTGGGGCATCAGCTGAATAAAAGGCCCTTTGTGTTCACAGGAAACACTCGTGTCATCAGACCGGTTTCATTGGGCCTCCATGGTTACCGGTAATTCAGCTTGGAAAGAGGAGTTCATCAAATGAAGTGATTTAGGGAAAGAGGTGTGAAGGGGTATGGGGTAATAGCTGCGAGCCAAAGAGTACTGCTTTCTGGAGACTCACCAAGAACTTTTTCTTGTTTCAGGTTTGCCCAATTCATTGGGTGTTTATTGGGTGTTTCATTGGCCCAATATTTTGACTTCAATTAAGTTAAAGCTACAATCTAACACCCACTTTTGACACTTTTCTCACTATAAAGTTTAGACATTGTGGCTGAAGACTCAAGATGGATTTAAAAAGATGTACGAGTACGAGTCAAAGCTACAAAATAAATATAAATGAAAGTCACCTTAAACTTGGACACTATACTTTCCCTAAAGCCATGTCAAATAATTTGCATCTTAACGCTGAAAAAGTGCGGCCATTGGAAGAAGATAAAGTAACCGGGTAGCACATTACAAGGTACAGTTGGTTTATGGATGAAACACACACACACACAAACAAAACATAGAAAGAAGCACTTGACCATCTGTGACCTGCTTGCCTTGAGGATACATGACAGGAGAGTAAAAACAGCCACCAGTCTTTCCAGACCTACGGGAGCAACACATTCTTTAACAAGTTTTACAAGGACCTCTCACCCGCCATGGGGAACCAAACCATTTTCAGCTTTGTAGTGTGTGTGTGCATGTGTCTGTGTGCCCAAGACAAACAAAGTTTCACAACCCTCCTTAGATCTCTTTAGGGTGATAACCCTCCGTCATTTTATTTAGTTTGGCCTAAATCTAATTTCTAAATCAGATTTCTATTCACGCTGAAATGGAAAAATGTACCGTTGTGATCCTGAATGTTCTTGAGGGCAGCAAATATAATCAAAATATTGAGAAAAAGGAAATTCTTCATGAAGTTTTCTTTGGATCGTTCTAAAATCCACAGAGATGCTTTCATTTAGTCCATATGTCTAGATTACAACCTGATCTCTGACCTGAAAATGTGCTGACTTCCAAACTGAAGAAGAGGGATTTTGGACACTGTTGCCTAGATTCTACTGTTGGTAGGAGGTGCGGCTTTATTGAAGCTACCCGTGTTAAGTGTACATGTGGGCATGCTAACCAATAAAGAGAAGAATTTAGGAGGGGAAAGTCTTGAGTCCTCGTAAAAAAAAAAGGTCTGAGACCAAGTTGATTGCAACCATCTGGAAAAGACAACAGTCCAAAAAGCAAGAAAGGTTTGGGAGGAGGGTAGGCAGCGGGGATTGGTAGTCACAGGGGAGCCGGGAGGGGTTCTGCCTCCTGATCTGACCCAGCATGCATTGCTGCACCCTTGCACCTGTTGGGGGGGATCCAGTGTCTTTACTTCCTCTACAAACAGCAAATAGAGGAGGAGGGCGGAGATGAAGGGGAGACAGGAGATGATCTTTTGGGCCAGATGTAGAATGCGGCAAGTTGTTCCAGACATTCAGGCTGCCAGTAACTAAGACAGTTGTAGTCGTCTGTGATAAAGGTCCAATCATCTGTCAGTGGGAGAGTGGTGAGCAGTTTATGGCTGTTTATATTTGATACAGTTAGCTGACAAAATAAATAATGAGTAGTCAGCTCAATCCTTGTTAAATTGCTGCTCTTTCATGTCATTAAGGCTCTTGGCAGAGCAGTGGGCTTTATCTATTTAAAAATTCCAAGTAATCAGAGTAGCAATCTGTCTTTTTGCCTCTTCTGAGTTGGAGGGCAGACTCAGCAGGACAGAAAGATACCAATTTCCCTGCTGTGACCGCCAACAAGTCCAGTGTTTCTTCTAGCTGGGTGGTGCCCACTTGATTTCCTGCTTCAGGCTGCATAGTAGCATGTTTTCTATGCAACACTGGTATAAATCTTCCTGAATGCACCTGGCCATACAGTATAGTGCAACAAGTTACCAGCAGTAGAATCATTAAAACTGTGAGCAGATCCGAAAGTGAACTTCTATGTGTCAGTGGAATATTTTGAACCAGCCAATCTCTGTCCCTGCAAGCAACTCATGGTTGAGAGGTCAAAGGTTCAGACCTGAATGACCTAACATTTCTGTGCCCAAAAAAGATTGAAGACAGTTTTCTGGAAAAAATGAGGCAAGGGAGACTTAAACTGAGGAAGTAGGACGTGGAAACAATTCAGTTGCATATAGGTGACATAAGGCAGTAATGAGTTTCCTCTCCATGATGGAGGACAGAGAGTGACTTTGTGGTGCAGAGCCGCATGCAGCATGTCGTTCCCCCTCCCAGACCCCTCCACCCCCGCCAGTGTCCTGTCTTCTCCAGGCCCAGTTGTCCATATCATCAATCAGCCTTTCTGGTGTCTGTTCTCTGGCTAACGGCCACTACTGATGCCGTTGTCCCAAAGGTCGCAGCCAGGCAGGCAGCTATCTGAGCAATGCATCACTACATATCTGTGGTGCATACAGTCACACCACTGGAAGCCTCTGGGAACACACACTGACCATTGATGGAGGTTTGCAGCTTGCCACCTGCACACGTGTACCATACAACTGCCCAAACATAGGCATGTGGTTACAAAGTATAGACATATAACGTCTCTGTCTGATGCATTACAAAGGAAAACGTATACATTTATTTACTTAGTTACTTCTTATTCAGGTCTCTGACAAAAAAATTAGATGGTACACATTTAGTGTTTTGCTCAAGGATTCTTAAAATGTTGCTGCTGAGATTGAAATTGAGTTCATATCACACTGAAAACACTGAGAGAAACAAATAGCAACTAAATCGACTTGATGCATCAACAAGAAAAGGCTTTTAGTTTACATATAATATGAACATATAATAAGGAACTATGGGACACTACACAGTGGAACACACAGGAGGTTTTTATCTCAGATGGCTTTTCAAGAGGCCATGCTCCTGCACCTCCTAAAAATAGAGTGTTCCCTCAACTCACGGGGATCCCATGGTGCAACATTCCTGGTGTGAACCATCTGCAGAGGCGGGCAGGGGATCAAAATGCTCACATTACCACAGCAGGACTACTTTGTGGTGGCCGAGCTGTTGACCTTGGGGACTTTCACTTTCTTATGAGTAAACACATGAACATATTCCAACACATGCAGACTGCATGTTGTACTAAATTTCAGGGAAAAGCCAGAATATACCGGCCATGAGTTCTTTGGTTTGAGTAATCAATAAAGTACTCTATATTCATATTTACCGGTAGGGTAACACCCTATAGAACTTTATGAATTATAATATAAATTCTAAAATAAATAATATATATAATTTCTCATTTGTGTTGCATTCAGTGCATTTCCCCAAAAACTCTCCTTGGAATGTCCTGGAATAAGTTGAGGCCAGAATAATAAATTTGTCATAGATTATCATTTTCAAATTTTCAAAGATTATGCCCTCAATAAATTTCATGGATTACAATTCCTATAGCCTCAACCAAAGTGGTGCCTGCAATCAATGACCCCTCCAAAATATACCTTTCCAGACAAAAGTGCATGAATAGCAGGCTTCAGCCGAGGAACACAACTTTGAGAGAACACGCAACATTTTAAAGACCTATTAAAGTACATTTAAGACTTAAAAGACTTTTATTGGCTGCATTCACATCCTCTTAAGGTCTTACATCCCAATAATATGACTAACAACATGTGAAGACTTTTTAAGAGCCTGCTGACACCTGGCCTTACCTTTGTATAGCCATTACTTCACTGCCTAAGAGTTTCCTGTCTCATTCCAACAGAAAAATCACTCCATTATCTCACCCAGCCAAGATGCCAAGAAAAGAGACATGAGCAGAGCCTATAGACCAGGATCACTGAATATAAGTTCTGCAGTACAAACAGGGAAACGGAGCAGAGAAGTCTCTACTAGTTAAAATAACTTAGCTATGACTATAGATACACACAGACTAAACATTATGAATTATGATATTTCTTCTCCTCTTCAAGCTCTGACATCCACCTGTGCGGCCGGTCACGGATGCAACCTGAGCAGAACAGCATGCGACCTCTGACCCGGAGATCAAGCACGACAGAAAGCTGACCTCCGACCTCCCTGGCAGACGACACCAGTGCACTCTCATTGACTCAGCCCTTATAAAGACAAGGGCATGTCATATAAACAGAGAGGTGTAATAAATGAACCAAGTTAACTCAGTTCCTGAATGATGCCGCTACCAAAACTACCACTGCTTAAGACTATAAGCAGAACATTATTTAATGAGTCAGACTTTTCAATAGTGACCCAAAGCAAATCAATAAACGGCAACTAGTGTGCTTTCTAATGAATATGGTCTTTGTGTGGAAACATATGATTCCTGAAATTCCTGTGACAGATGACTCAGTGAATATTTCTTCCACGTGGATGACAAACACTGCCTACAGATATGATCCCACGTGGTACTGCAGCTGGCTCTGCTGGAACATTTCTATGAGGTTGCCTCAAGTCAAAATACAGGACTAATCAGCATAAATGCCATAATACACTTGATTTCAGCAAGCTATTGGGAAAAGGTCGGAATTGGATCTGCATCTCTGACATACTGTTTACATACTTTGGTCCAGGCCTCTTAATTTGAATTATGAGAACTCTCGATGCAACAACATAAAGCAACATTTGGTCCCATAATGTGCTTCCAGCTTTGTGGTCTGGGGAAGGCCGTTTCCTGTTTCAACATGACAATGCCTGTGTGCACAAAGCAAAGTCTCAGTTTGCTGTGGGAGAACTTGGCTGGACTGCACAGATCCCCGATTCCCTTACTCATCCAAGACCTGGGGCATGAACTGGAAGGCAGACTCAAGCCAGGCCTAATGCCCTTGTGGTTGAATGAGAGTAAATCCCTGAGCCACGTTATGTTTTTAATAGTGGTTTGGGCCCCATAGCAAAAAGACAATGATCTTAATGGAGCTGCCACCAAGATGTCAATGATTTGAGTCATCAGTTGAGAACTCCAGAGTCAACTCGTATTTTGTCACTGTACGCAGAGAACTGCAGGAGTATCAGCATGGCAGGCTGTGAACTTTATAAACCATGTCTCAAAATGACCACAAACAACATGATCAACTGTGATGGAAACGGAGACAAGCAATAGAAATGCACGGCAGCATGACACCGGACAGCGCGACTCTAGTCTGTGACGTTTTGAGCCAGACAGTGGTACAACGTCCTCTACTGTCTCTGACTGCGGGGAAATCTGATGTTTTCACATCACAGATGAGACACAGTGAGGCACTGAACTGAAAAGAAAAGGAATGACTGGTCGAATATGAACGCACTGAACTGCCACATCCAATTCGACTGACAAAATTTGGAGTCATGTACCGCCCACCCTTGTACAAAACTCACATGCATTCCATAAGAAGACCTCTCTTCTGGCCAGTCTAATGAAGCTGCAACCAGCAAATATTCATCTCGATATCTCTATGAACTCCACATGCACATCCAGTGCCAGCATTCAGCACAGATGCAGAAAATAGTGTGACCTTTATGTAACAAAGCAGAAGGCATTCATGATGATTAACATTTGCATAACAATAATACAATAACAATAATAACCATAACAATGATCTTTCCCAGATCTTGACCAAACCATACCAACTGTCATCCACAGTTACTGCAGAAAGCTACTAAATATGTTGCCACTGACGGCAAAATGTCAACGATAAAAATTGCTGTTAAGTGACAGTACTTTCTTCTTCTGTCAGCTGAGCACTGTGTAGGATTTGACACATCCTGTAGTCTTTAATTGCAGACAAAGTATCAGAAGAGAGAAAGACGTAGAAACAAGGACAAGAGGACAAAGAAGTAATTCAGACCGAGCCTGGGGAGCGAAGTCATTTTTGGACAAAGATGGAGACAATGAGATGGCAAAACATCAAAGCAAGAAAAAGAACAGAGAAAGTCGAGATGCTACTCTGATCATTAGCCTGTCTAGGTGAAAGTGCTGTATAATAGCCGGGATCAGGTGACTGTAGTAGAGACGGTGTGACCCATCAGAAAATCTAATAGCTGTGTGTGCATACACATGAATATAAAGGATGCTTTTTGCTAATTTAATGGCTGATCGGAAAGGAACACAAAGTCCAGAGTCCAGGAGGGAGTGAAAGAGTGAAAAGACAATGAGGGATTGGAGCTACGTGTGCTCGCTGGCCATTCATTTCAAACCCAAAGAGAAACGCCATGACTCATGAATAGAACCCCTCTGTAGGAAGCATTTTGTCAGCTGTTTCTGCAGGGCTGGTGCAAAAACACCGGCGTATGCCAAGCTGGTTTAGCACCTAAGGGAGAGAGGCTGGTATACCAGCAGTTGGATTCAAACACACAGGCCATTATCAACAGTCCACAGAACATTACTTTCCCTCAAGTGTACAAAGACACATTATAACAGTCACTAAGTGAGAACTGTGAATGACTGTGGTATAATTCACCTACTACCTGAGAATTTAATTCAATATAAATGCATTAGACTAAAAAATACTAGGCTTTAATGGTGCGCTGATATATTATATAATATTTATAACTTAAATATTGACTATTAGCAATATAAAAGGAGGTACTCTTAGTGATGGATGAACACCAGACTCTGCAGTCCCCATTAGTTCCCCACTGTAGTGTCTTTCAGCTGCTTGTTTTGGTTTTACAGCCTGCGACTTTAATGTTTTCTGTCTTCCTCATCGCTCTTAACAACCTTTTCAGTGGCGGCAGGCCGGTAATTTCACAGAGAAAAAAAAGCTCTGATAAATGAACTGCATTCGTCTACCGACCACTCGCAGAGCTTTATAACACATGCCAACATTCACCCATTCACACACGCATTCAGACACTGATGGAAGAGGCTAGGGGATCAATGTCTTGCACAAGGACACTTCGATACTCTCTCTCTCTCTTTCTCTCTCTGGAGGGGCCCGGGGATTGAAACAGGAACCTTCCAGTTACTGTGACCACTCTACCTCCTCGGCCATGCCTCCTTTCAAACATGCTGCCCTTGCTGGTGAACATTTAGCAGCATTTAGACAGATACTTTTCAGGAGCTGGTGGAGACCTTGGCAAGCACCAAACAGTCTCCAGTCTGCTAACAACAAGCTTGTGGAGAAAGTGGAAATTTAAGTTGGTGGAGACTAAAACAGGTCAAATAAGAGTGACTACTGGGTTTACATTCATGCGGGATGTTTAAAAAGGAAACTGTTAAACCTGCTACACCCCTGTCACTGTTCTGTTTACAGCCTGTTGCTCTGCCCTCAAGTGTCAAACACAAAGTAAATTTTGCCTGCCCCTCAGCTGACATCTAAGAGGTTTACACATTTTAATGAACTGCATAACGTCCTTCATCTAATATCTGTTCCACTTTTAGAAATACTGTAACACTCTTTGTGTTTGAGTTGATCTTAGAACCAAGTTTGGACAAATGTATCCATGCACATGATGCTGAAAGGTAAACTCTATACATTGCTAAGCAGAGTTTCCCACGCATTGCATCTCTGCTTGGTGGAAATGTTTCTGCCCGGCAACGCGTGTTCACTATTTTCCATGTCGCGTTCATCTGTGCCATCATCAGAGCTTCATTGTTGTCCAAAAACACATCAAAGACCCACAGTGTTGCACTGTGTGACGTGTTCCTTCATTACAATAAACACACACACACACACACAAGTTTATTTAGACTCAATGCCAGTACACAGTCCTGCTGCCCCAAATACTCACCAGAGCAACAAATCCGCCACTGAAAATAATCCCCGACATATTCTATTCACTCTTCGAGGATCATTTGGTAAAAACTACGGCGAGCAGCTGTTTTAGGAAATTACTGAACCATTTTAAACAATGACACTACATATCTGTGACTCTTTATGGAAGATTTATGTCTGTCTGGGTTGCGTGCCAAAGACCATTATGAGAAAGAACGGCACATTCTGGGTCTAAACCTGGGATTTATTGACAGTGGCAAAAATATAGAATAATACCAGCTTCATCCTCTCACGTTAACATGATGGGCTGAGAGCCTGTGAGGACCTTGTGAGGTATCTATCAACATGACATCACGTTTCCAAGCTGCCACCGCGAGCCATTTCGTGCGTTACATAGCTGTCTGATTAATGGAGGGAATTAAATATCATAAAATACATTTCTTTTTGAGATTCTTAACTATATAAAATGTCAACAGGGCTAGTAAACCTGACGGACACACAGAAGGTTTGTTTACTGGCAGGTCTAGAATAGTGACGGGCGTCGCTGTGACTGCTGACAACCAGCCAGCCATTACATCACACACCCAGGATACACTGTCCTTGGCTAAGACACAGCCTAACGCGTGTGTGTGTGTGTGTGTGCATGACTGTATGCATGTGTCCATTGACTCCATGTCTAGACTTCATACCTGTAAGTGCATATTCATGCATACGCTACATTTTATATAGTGCTGTTGGTCATTAGTTTTAATTCAGTTACCTTAGAACAGGCTTAAATGCTGGAATACGTCTGTTCATTATGTGTGTTTGTGTCTGCAAGCACGTGGCCTACTGTGTGTGGATGTGTGTGTGCGTGCCTGTGGGTATGTGGCCTGAATGTCCTCACCACCAAACTTTACAAGCTTCGTCACATTGTGATGCCGGCGCGCACACACACCTCCCCGCTCTATACAGAGCACAGTTGATGGGCCCACATTTAGACCAACACACAGATTTAAAGGTCCAGTGTGACAGATTTAGGAGGCTCTTTTTACAGAATATGGCGGAAATGACATACAATATTTATAACTACGTGTTCATTAGTGTATAATCACCTGAAAATAACTCCAAATTACCTTAGAATGAGTGTTTTATATCTACAGACGCCGCAGGTCACGCACAAGTTTTGCAACCAGTTTTTCTCTCACGCTGGGAAGTACTGGACTGGCGTCCTCAGTGGTGCTTTAAACTAGATCAGCTTTAACAATTTGGAAATATTTGTGCTGTGTTTATGAGTCAGTTGTGTAAAACCCATTTACTCAGAAACTTAAGCCTAAATTTGATGTACATGTACATATAAATCTCGCAGCTGGGATAGGCTCCAGTCAACTGTGACCTTGGATGGATGGACGGACGGACAGACGGATGGATGGATAAAATAAGAGATTGAAACACAACTTATTGTTAAAAGTACCTAATAATAAACAAGGTTTTAAAGCTGAATTTGGCTTACTACCCACCCCATCCAACTAGGCTAGCTGCTGCTAGCTTCTGTGTGCCTCTTTCTCATTTCGGGTTTCTTTCATTAACCTTGCAGGAAAAAAAAGTTTTCTCTATATTTACTACAACATTTGCTATAAATATTTGAACCCGACATGATATTCGCATAGCAACAATTTCCTTGCTTGCATACTGGTGACTACAACTGCTATTGGCTGAACTAGCCATTTGGAGCGCTAGTTGACTAGCCTAGTTCTGTCAAGCTAGTGGCATTTGACCTGCAAAGGTGTAAAGGTAAAGAATACTGGATAACAAGTGATTGAACATTTGATATTTGAGTACATTTGCCGTTCACTGTGACTGCAAATACACAATCTTATAAATATAATATAACCAGTGTACCTCATTCTCTACAACAACACTTATTCACTCATGGCAAACTATAAGTCAGCACTGGAAAATTATGGGATCATTTATGGAATCTTTAAGTCCCAATGTATACAGACCCTAAAAGGTCACTATGTCCGTATTATTTCATACCAAAGACACGCTATAAATCGCTATAGGAATATCATAGTGATTTCTTCTCCATAACTGGCCCTCACCCCCTTTGTAAGCAGCCCAAGTGGCTGAGCTCCCAATGTTAGAGATGCAGGCAGGGGACCAAGACAACACTGTTGTTGCCAGGGATGTTGCAGGCAGGCAGCATATCAACCTGCAGCATAAGCATTCAGCCTGCCACCACAGGCTCGCTGTTGTCTTTCACATTCGCACACCGTATTCCACCAGAAAGCGCTATACGCTTCTCTCTGAGGTTACATAATGGGAGGCCTGTTTGGCTGTAGGTACACACACGTGCTGTAAACACAAACACACACGTATGACCTGGAACTTTTGAATGACATTACTATCTGTAACGGTGGTTAAAGATGAACTCTTCTTAAGATTGCAAGTCTTAGCTGTCTCCTTTCTCTAGCAGGTGAACACATCATACATAGCTAATTAAAGGTTATTAGAGGTCGTTATTACCTTTCTCCTCCGGCATTGTCACTCAGCTGCTTTCACCTGATATATTGTTATTGTCCTTCAGTGATAGTAATTATAATCAAGATCCCAAAAATCTGTTCAGAGTCCTCTGATGGTGTTGTGACACATCCTCCGCACGCTCTGGTGTAATAATAGGTGGGAGCACAGAGTGAGCGCTCACTATCTCTGGAATGAGCTGTAGGTCATATGACTCCCTATGTCTCTCTCTCTCTCTCTCTCTCTCTCTCTCTCTCTCTCTCTCTCTCTCTCTCTCTCTCTCTCTCTGAGTTATTGCAGCTATCTGTTATAAATAGAAGCATGTGCAGCTCAAAGAGAATGACACCTCCTCCTGGTAATCTGTCACTGGGTGTGTCCCCAGTCTCCCCAGTCCACGCCAAACTCAACTTTGACAGCTCAGTGATTACATTTTAAAGGTGCAATCATCAATATTTTCAATATCAGGGGATCGTATTAGTATGAGTTAAAGTTTAATTAATATCAAGAGAGAACGCACTAAGTATTGTAGCTAAATAATAATGTAAACATGTAAAAGGTTGTCTAGTAGTGACCAGCCCACCAATTCTGCAGTTCCCCTTTAGCTATACTTACTGTTTTAGCTTCTTTTAGCTCGTTGTTTTGGTTTTCCAACCCACAAAATCTGCTCTCATTAAACTGACTGTAAGCTACCTGATACTAAACTGCAGAAAAATACTGTAGGCTAAAGCTAAAAGAGCCTTATGAGGTGGTGTTGGTGGAGGCCAAAACAGAGCTAAACAAAGCTTGAATACTTGACTTATACTCCAAATGCATGCTGATGTCCTCTAAATGTGTCTTAGGTATTAGGTAAGGTGCTAATAGGTCACTTTTTTTTGTTTGTTTATAGCTTGCGGGGCCTGAGTGACCAAAAGACATAAATGCACCTTCAGAATTGGGAAAAGAGAACATTGCATGTTATTTCTCCTGAGTATGATCTCATAGGATAATGGATGTACAACATAAAAAGTGGTAAAGGCTAGCACAAATCTGTTCTTTAATGCGTGTATGTGATGACTTCAGCCTGCACTGCTACACTGAAGAACACGCTGAACTATATTTTCTATAACCACCCTTACTGACTGCCCACAATTACTTCTAGCAGACAGAGTAATGGTGCTGACAGTGGCTGTGGTTGCATACTGTATGCCTGTGTAGCTCTGCAGACAGTGGGTATACATAGATCCAGCTCAGATTTTGTGAGCACTGTCTCGCTTTGAAGGTCACTTTTGAAAAGTAAGGGATAATGAGAGCCAGTGTGGAATGTGAATAATGATGTGCTACTAAGTTCGCATTCAGAGATAAGAATAACAACAATACAAACTGTCATTTTCACTCCTCTGCTGACACCAAAGGTTACTGTCATCAGTAAATGTGTCACAGTGTGTTTGACATCACCATCTGTCTCAGTGTTTTTTGTTTGGGGATAGATGTAGGCTGTGGACTACATATCCCTACTACTACTTACAACTTTGCAATACTGCTGATTTTGAGGCTGAGTTGAGAACACCCAAAACTTTAACATCAAGTGGCAACCTCCGTGGCTGTGAAGTGATGCCAACATGAAAGCATTGCAGTTGCATGAAAACACTGCAGTTCCTTAAACAGCCACTTGAGGCTGGCCACAGAACATGTCAATCTCCATAAGTTCCTATGTTCAAATGTCCAACTTCACAGCAGAAATAAACATGTTTACAGCCTGGTACAAAAAACAGTTTTGGTCTCTATAGCTATTTCCCCGTTCATGACAACTGTACTGAGGGTGGCTTAACTGTTATGCACAATTATGTCACTACTTTGATTGACAGGTGGGTGCCGTCACATTTGGCTCCTTTGAATAAACAGGCTTGACTCATCCTGACTCAGCTTTACCCACTCTTCACATCTTTTACCATTTTTGGATTAGCCGTGCTGGCAGAGGCAGGACTATGAGATTCACAACGGCTCTTCAGAAACCTCTGGGTGATGTTCATGTTTTATGAAGTCTGCGGTTAGCATTCATTAGCTAAAAATGACCAACAAATTTTAATGAAGTTTAAGGATTTACAAACAAATTATAGCCTAAACAGAAGCACTGTCAACCAAAAGTCTTGCAAATAATATTTACAGTATGTGAGTACTAACGAACAGTACTGAACATACAGAATATGACCTTACTCAGTCATATCTGTAAAATGGATAATGTATGTAATTCGACTGTGTAGATATCTGATTTATGTTCAAGGTGACTTCATATTGAGCTACTGTGTGTTTGTTGGTATTTGAAGACTGGCTTTAACTCTCACTATCGATCTGAGCTGATATTTAATCAATATTCAGGGACTGACGACACTGTGGAGCTTCATAGCCATGTGTAATCAAATCAGCTGTACACTAACTGAAGTAAGGGCCGACATACTGTGCACTTTGTAGTTACCATCAGAAATCAGAAGATAACTCAGAAGCAGTGTGGTTTTAGTTTTCAAGCAGAGGCAAACGATGATGGATCTCTGACACTTGGGCATGTTTCATGACAAATTTGCAGCTCTCAAATTAAATCCACATCCAAAGTGTACAGCGAACAGTTGCGTGATGTAACTAAACACTGTATGTACACTGTAATGAAACAATGAAGTCATTCTTCATTCAGCTGGTGAAGGGTCACTGTAGGGTAATGGTAATGATGTTGGACCTTCTCCATCGTCTGGGCCCCACTAAAACAATGGCCACTTCCACAACAGTGAAGTAAGTGGGCAGATTCATTAGGCGATGTGCCAAGCATTCAGAACATGACTGAACCAAATGACCTAAAGGGCAATACTCTGCCATGATGATATAATAAGTGACCACTCCTATAGTGGATTGGGCTAAATACTACTAAGATTTATTAGGCATGCTATCGCAAGGTTCTAGGCATTACACCATTGGACAGATCATGTCATGGTCCCCAGAGAGTGTATCCTAACGATTTTAGTGTTTCACTGAACACCAAGTTTCCATTTAATACATAAAATATTTCAATATGTACCCAATAGATGTTTACTACATTTAGTACAGACGTTCATGGTTCTCAGATGATGAGTCTTGGTTTGACGATCTCTTACCTTTTCATCACCATCAGGTGAATGTTTTTGGTTTGGACTGATAAGTCTTGGCAATACGTGGATGAACATGAAATTTCATAGAGGCATTCATGGTTCATGGTTCTCAGAGGATGAATACTACCGATAAAGTTTTTACTTTTTTACTTAACTTAATGCAATATCTAAAAATCTCCTTCAAATTTCCTTCTACTGCCACCACAATATTTGTAGCTTTTAGTTCATTTTAGCAAAGCTTTGGTTGCTTTTTCTGAGGAATGAGGAATCCTCTCATTTTATTTGTCCAATAGGTTGGATTATACTTAGTACTTAGAACTTAGTACTCAGCCTCAGCCATACATTGTGTGTCGTGCTAATTAGGAAATGTTAACATGCTAACAAAGTCACAGTGTAAACATGTTTAACATATTCCTAACATCAGCATGTCAACATTGTCTTTGTGAGCATGTTATGGTGGCATTAGCATTTAGCTCAAAGCATAACTGTGACTACATAAAGCTTTGCAGTGTTGCTAAAATGGCATCAGTGCTACTTCCCTCCTGACAACAATATCAGCTTTTTGAGGTTTCAGACTGGCCTAGAAACAAAAGATGTCACTTGAACTCCGTTAGATGGAGGACAGGCCCAGCATGAGTTGCATTCAAAGTCACAGCCATGGCAGGTGAATGGTTTCCAGTCTGTCAGTCCAGACCAGCAGGAGCCATTAGAGGGGGTTATTAAAAAACGACCAAAAATAACACACAGGATGTACCAGAGAAGTGTACTCAAGCTGAGCTGATTGTCAGCGAGCAGAGACGCCTGCCAGGGGGACTGAGCAGTGAGCATGGCCTCATTTCATCTCTGACACTGTCCTCTTCCTTCTTAAACTTCCTCAATTCCTCTATGCTTTCTTCCTTTCTTTCTTTCTTTCTTTCTTTGTCTTTTGAAGCTGTGACGGATCATCACTGAGACATAAACCAAAGGAAGTGCTCAGTAAATGGTTGGAAGCCTCAGGGGAACAGCGTGCATGGTGGACTTTGCCATGTGACTCAGCAGCAGGCACCACTCGTGTGTGTGTGTGCGTGTGTGTGTGTGAGGAAAGAAAGACACAGGATCTGCATTGCAAATAATCCAACACCAGAGTTGCCAAGTGGCATCAACAACAAATCTAAGAGTGGGACCAAAACAGAGTGCTGGCACTTCCTGCCGAGTCAAAATAATGAAGCAACAACACAATTTACAGCCACATGACGACATTTACAAGAATCAAAATGCCAAATATGATAATAAAACTGCCACTTTGGCCTTTGTTACGGGAAACTTTGCAGACGCTTTGGCGCATTTTGAATAAGTACCATACATCTGTGAAAAATATTGACTGAAAAACAATGACTCGGCTGCCTTTACGCCTCAGACTGCGATCAATGACAATCTGGGTTTAGCTTCGCTATAATCTGCCAATGGCTTTCTGCAATGTTCTCCAGAGGAGCAAGTCTTACATGGCACTGAAGTGACTGATGAAAAGACAAGAGCATCTGCCAGAGAACAACACACAGCTCAGCTTGTGGCTTCTTTTTGAGATGAAGCACTGAAAGGCAGGTAGACAGATATCTGCAGGGGGCTTAAATTCAGCATAAAAACATCTTCACAGTCACAGAAGAAACAAGATTCTCCCCCCTTTCCCCTTTCTTCTTAGCCATCCTTTCCTTCATTGGGAGGTATTTTGCAGAGGTTTGGGCACATTTGTGCACACTGCAGCATTCTGTTGTCAGCCCAATCTGTCATCCTGCACACGCTTTATTCACCTCCTATAGAGGGATAGGGAAGAAGAGAGACATGGGGAGGCAGAATGGCTGAACGGACGCTTTGGGTGATTTATTATCTTCATCTAGCATCTTGACCTTTCTCCCATATTTCCATTTTGAGTGCAGGGATTCAAAACAACAGCCAGTTCTTTTCTTTACACACCTGGAATCAAGTGACGTAGTGTAAAAAGTGAGAAAGTCTGCACATGGAAGAGGTTTGGATGGATGGATGGACCAAACGCCCGATAGTTTGTATCATTTGTATCACCACGATCTTTCTCCTAACCTAACCAATGTCAATCAACGTCACCAAACTGCAGCAGGTTAAACTCAACTTTAAGTCTAACTGGACACTGCAGATTAACATTGTTGTTAACCCGACCGCAGAAGTCTGCATTTGCTGAACTAGAGGGTTCCCTCCAGAATCTTACCGTGCTGGCCGAGCTGCTCTATAAGACGAGTTGGGACTGAGAATGTGTCTCTGTAATCCTCTCTATCATCTACATTGTGGTGTTTTTTGCCTTTATCAGCTGGTAGTACACAACACAAAGATAAGACAAAATAAAGAATCAATAGAATCTACTGCTTCGGCAACAAGTGTGCAACAAGCAGGGAAGGCACTTAAATAATAAGGACGTCATTGCAGTTCATTAAAATGTTGGTTACTATATTATTTGAATGAACATTGAATGAATTAATTATTGAGATCTGGAAACAGAGCGACACTGCTACAATGACATCTGAAGAGACAGGAAACAAGTGTTCAGAGACAGGTTGGACACAAGCCAACAGTTTATTAAGATGTCTAAACCACTTTATTTGGAAGTAAAACAAAAAGGGAACTAACACACCTGAACTAACCATGGTAAGTTCTAAGTGAGTACTATAAGTAAGTACTATCTCTGCCACATAAGAGAAATAAAGACAGACAATGTCAGGGCAGAAGAAGCTTGTTACTGGCTAAACGGTAGGCTAAGCTAAAGAAACCTAGAACCAGAATCTGGAGTATAATTCAGAGCCTGGATCTGGGAAGCTGGGTGGAGTAGGTCTGTACATGTTATGGATGTTTATAACATGGGGTTTATCTAGTTTTACCTTCACCTCTGTTTTCTCGTCCAAGGAAGTTCAACTAACTTGAGGATTTGTTTCAAACCTGTCTGGTCATGTGACTTCTCATGTTTCTTACCAACGTCAGACTTCTTTTTAGCCGTGTCACCAAAACTGCCAAATACCAGCAATTAGCTTGGTGAGTACAGTGGCATGATTATAGTGAGGAATGATGGCCAAAAGTGTGAGAAAAGAAGACTTCGTCTTTAACAGCAGGCACACAGAATACAACATGAAGATACAGGAGGAAGCAGAGGGCTGTAACACTGTTCTAATGACATACCTCCTCAGGACTCTTTGACCTTGACCTTATCTATATCACTCACCACTCCCAGCATTTTCCTGCAGTCATTGACAGTCATGTCACACATGCACAAGGGTCCTGGACTTAATCAATTACATCCTGCAATGTTCTGAGCCTAATAGAAAGCCACTGGCTTATTATATAGCAGCTTAACGCATGACAGGCCTGCAGCACTAAAATGAACCAGACTATCGTGAAGAGCTTCACTTCAAAGGCTCAGATGACCATATCACTACTGGGAATACTGGTGGGGTGGATAATGGATAAAAGAATGCCCACCAAAAAACCCACTGAGGGATCACAGAAGCTGGGGATGTGGGTCTTTCTCTCTCTGTCTCAGTCTGTGTGAGCACGTGTGTGTGTGTGTGTGCGCGCGCCTCTGCAATGCACCAATGACCCCAATCCCAAGTCCAGCGTCTGTTCATAAAGCTGAGATAAAAGGAGAACATTAACCTAAAGGCAGGTGGTGTGTGTGCAAACGCGAAACATTAAAAAGTAGCTTCGTTTTAGAAACCCAGAAGGAGTGAATAAAATACAACGTTACAAAAATGGGCTCATCTTTCACTGCTCTACTTCGAATGTACAGCAGTAATACAGGTCATATTCACATTTGTCACTATCAGGGATAACTCAAATTCAAGCTCTGGCCCAATCAGCGTGACCCACCTTTGAAATGATGGATATGATGCAACTGATCAACTGATACAACCAGAAGGACACAAGGATTAACGATTTTGTAAATTCAAAAAATGCTAAAGTCAACACTTCCATCCAAGTGAATCTGGAACTGACATTCAACAATGATGAAAAGGACTAAAATTTAGCCTTGGAACATAACCTTACCCAATGCATGCAGTTCATTCGATTTGTCTCAACAGGGCTGGTAAAAAAAAACCAGATATTATTGCTGTTCGTGCATTTATGTTTTGAGCAAGCTTTAACAGACGGCATTCCTAAATGAAGCCTAGACCTTTGCAAGTTACACAGCTCAACCCAAGGACTCAAGTCGCCAGTGCTTAACGCATGACCGCTTTGATCCTGAGCATCCAAAAGAGCCACGAATGATATCACGCGACTGTTTTCACAGGCTGAGTAATGCTTCACGTGACAAACTTTAAAGAGCAACTCCTGTGACAGCCGGACATGACACAACTCAACCAACTACATGTGTGTTATGCTAGTAGCGGCTAATGTAGCCTGGGACCACTAGCTCACAGCAGATGACAGATTAGGAGCTTCTACAGATGTCTTCTTCAACTGACACCGAGTACGTTTATTTCTGGTTTTGTCAGTACAGTGTGGCATCACTGTGGCCTCAACACAATTGGAACTGTCAAACAACTGTCGGAGAGCGTTGCGTTGTGTCTCGTCAAGTGTGTTAATTGTAGTCACGTTCATGTTCAGTGTTTTATGTTTCACGCACGGCCTGTTTTGTTTTGTACTCACCTTTTCCCTCTCATTTCAGACCCTGGCTGTGTCTCAATTCAGGGTCTGCATCCTTCAAAGGACGCATTTGAAGGCCGATTACGTCACAACACTGCTCGAGGGCTGTCCCAATTCGAAGGCTCCTTCAAATGCAGCCTTCAAATGCGGCCTTCTTTTCCCTCTTTTTGGAGGACGCAAAGCAACTATCCTTCATGGCCTCACATATCCTAAGATCCTTTGCGAGCCACTGTTCAGTGCCGGGAAACATACAACAATGGCGACGCCGAGCGGCTACGTTAAAAGTACCAACTGACGGCAGGTGTGCAGCTGGTGACGCAACCAGGAAAAGCTTTGAAGGCCAGACCTTCTCATTTAACAACAGTCGATGCAACCTTCTAAGGACCCTCAGAAGCTGTCGCCCATGAATTGAGACACAGCCCCTGACTTCCTCCCTTTGTGTGATTTTCCCGCTAATTGTTTGCCCCGCCCCTTATTGGTTTCACCTGTGTACACCTTTCGTTTTTTGTTTTTTTTGGATAAATAAATACCTTTTTGATTACATCATCATCAGTCCCAGAGTTGTGCATTTGAGTCCACCAGAACTGTGTGTGAGGTTGTGACAGAGAGCATGAAACACTACTTTTCAGTCTGGTTTTAAGTGACCCTTTAAGGCTTCCAGAGGAGAGTTTCAGTGTCCTACCACACTGCTGAGCCGCTACACAAGTTTTATGTTCAAAAGGCATTCAAAATATATGATCCAAAAAGAAAAGCTGAACAGCTGAATTTCTTTGTCTGAACATCTTCAGTGTTTTCGTGCATCGATCTGTTAACTGAATGAATTGAAGCATTGGAGCAATGCTAAATGGAGGTCATGAAATTGAGCTCCGGACATTTGCTACCTCCATTTCCAAGATTACAATCTGTGTACCCAGGGTGGTTCACTAGCCCGTATGTGGGTGTGTGATGGATGTGTGTGTTCCAGTGAGGCGAGGAGGCAGAAAGTCGGTGCGGCTGTATATCAGCGTTATTTAGTTTGCACCCCCGTCCTGAAATGAAATATACAGTGCAGCCGATACCGCAAATTAAAAACCCTGCAGTGGGTTGAAGGCTGCTGTTTTGTGGTGTCAGGATGTGTTTTTACGCATGTAAACATGAGGGAACACCCTCACGATCATATGAGGAGATATCCCACACACACACACACACACACACACATACACACTGACAGCTCCAGCTTCTAATTGGAGGGAGGAGGAGGAGGATAAATGAGACTGTAACCAGCGGCAGTGCCAGAGTGCCAGAAATCAAGGAGTCACAAAACTGAAAGCAGCTCATTAAATCACCCGTTGTATGACCTGGAATGACTCTGTCCCTCTCCTCCATCCACTCTTTCTTGACCTCTTTCTCCATCTTCCTCTCTCCTTTCCATGCCCTCATGAACATCCTTCGTCTCTTTCGCCTTTCCTTCTCACTAATTCAAGCTTAAATAACTGTCAGTGGCACGACATCCGTTTTCACCACCGTGATCCACGAGCTTACTAAGGATGTTTGTCGTTCTGTTGGAACTCGGTGAAAGAGCTTGGTGGTTGCATAACTAGGTATTAAAGTCTCCACGTCTCCATAATGCACAGACAATAACCTAATAAATACTATCTAATAAATAATAAATAGCATGTCCCTAACAAAGGCCAGGTTAAAATTACGTGTACTGTTTCCTGCCTCACATCCAGTTTAATGTTTCCACGACTCAAACTGCACATGACAGTCTGATAGTCTGCAGATATTTGCTGTATGAATGTGTATGTGAAACATCTTCGGGAAGTGAGTTTAACAGTGACCGTAATAACAGCGAAGTAGAACGACTTGATTAATTAGTTACCGGCCGAAGCCTATCAGGAAAGGAAGGCGATGACGCCTGATGGAGTTTATCAGCTTTTAGTGTGAAACATCTGTACAGGAAGTGCTGAGCTTTGCTGTCATTAACTTTACACCAAGCAACCGAAAACAACCTGCAACCTTGTATAAACTGCGATCATTAGTGAGAACGGTGTTACTGTTCACACGATACACACTGTGTCTATAATAATATCTAATATATATAATATGCCAGCCAATAACGTCATCAGCAAAATGTGTAAAATAGAAAATCAGATTTCAGTCTGCAGGCAAAACAATGAACCACATGAAATGTGGTTAAATAAATTAATCCTGATTTCATTTCCTGGTCATTGGTTGTTATAAGGATATGATTTAAACACAAGTCATATTAAAGTGTGTGTGGACAAAAAACACACTCACACAACCCTGACTCTTACAAAACTGCTTTACATTTCTACTTAAATGTAACTTCTGGTCCTAAACTAGAGTCTTTGACAGTGGAGCTGCAGACTGAGAAGCAGTAAAGCTGATATTCAGGATTAGAGATCAGTGTAACATGAAGCAAATCTCTGTCTTCACAACATTTCTCCTCCAGTATTAAACAGAGAATTAACACACACACACACACACACACACACACACACAAAAATCTTGTTTGACCCAAATTTAGGATCCTACTTTCAAACTTCTTAATAACAAAAAGGCACACATTGTGATTTGGGTGTTTTAATCTGGTTAATTGCTTCATTCACTGGGGACCTGTGCAGGACTGGGGAGATTAAGGAAAGGAAGGGAAACAGGAGGAGGGAAGAAAAGAAGGAGGAAAGTAAGAGAATAGGAGAAATAAGTAAGAAAGCTAAGGAGGGAAATCATTGGGGAAGAAAGGATGAAGAAAGATGAGCTGGACAGAGTGCACATGAGAAGAGAGGAGGGGAGGAAGTTGTCACCTTTCTTCAACGGTGCTAAAGAAACAAAAGAAAAGAAGGTGTGGAAGTGTGAGAGGAGCAAAATGTGTTGAATCAGTACACAGCAGTGTGTCAAACATCAGCCACAGACAACGATCCAGTCTCCAGGAAGGATCAATCACAGTACAGGAACGCACACACACACACACACAACACACACACTCAGGAGAAAGGGAATTGATGAATAATTCACTGAAGCTCATTGATCTCTGAGTCTCCCTCCTCCTCCTCCTCCTCCACACGTAGCAGTAATCTGATCCTGGTTTTAAGTGCAGAGTTAGCTCTCAAGGTAGCTGCAAACATTCCCATGATGCATTTGCAAAAAAACAAAACAAAACAAAGGACATGATGTCCTGTTTCCTCTTATAGGGTCCCTCCAAATAACTCCAGTGACGGTGTTGTACACTGCACAGATTTAAAAGGTGGACCCCAATGTCTGGTAAGCTAACCACTAACCAGCCAGCAACATGGTACTGCTTGTCAGTCAGGCTGACCTGCTAACCACATAATATAATAACATAATACGTCACACAGTTTATTTAAGATATTGTACCATGAACCACATCCTGTCTCACCGCTATCTGCAAACCATGGCTGTTGTGTGTAGCAGTTTATAGTAGTTATATAAAAGACAATGGTGCAGCACCGCTAACAGACTATGCTAGCTTTATCGGTTTAGGACTCAAGTCCTAGTTTCTCAAAGGTCAGTACTGCAAGTTTGCTATTCACAGTTATGAGAAAATCAAACAAAAGATTATTGCCCAATATATTCTATCTGATATTTAAACTCTCAAAAACTGCCTCAAAAATCCAGTATCACCTTCACAAAAAAAAAACACGAAGGCATGAAGAAAGCAGTGCTTTGTTCATGGTGAAGTCCCTGATGGAGATTCTAACCTTTTCAAGCTTTCCTTGTTTAATAGTTTAGTTTGTTTTAAATGAAGAAACAACAAGCTGATTATCAATGTTAAATGAGTCCAAAATTCACATTCTGATCTAGTACAATATCTAAATCTAATATAAAACATGGAGACACACATTCATTTTCTATGCCCAATGATGAATGACAATGACTGTACATTCACCCTACTACAGTTTTGACCTTTCCAGAACAACCACTAGGTTTCTCCGGTTAGAGATTGGAAGCAATTCAAGGAGTTCAAATTCAGATCAGTCTCAAAGTCAAGTCAGGGTAAAATGAACAGTGATATCGATGTTGTGGATTGGCATGGCACTTGCAGTGATTCATCCGTTATAGGCTCCTGTGATGATGAGTGAACTGAGCCCGACAACTCGGATGACCGAGTTCTAACCTGCTATAAACAGGGTCTAGTGACTGAAAGATTCACACCATGGATACGATGGCAAAATCTGTCATGGGTTGTCTGGGCTCAGCAAGAGGGATAAGGTAATGAGTTTGGAAAGAAATAGCGTCTTCTCCGTCGCTCCTTCACATTGAAAGGAGCCAGTTGAGGTGGTCCATCTGGATGCCCCCGGGACACCTCCCTCTGGAGGTACTGGAGTATTGGAGTATGTCCATAAGAAAGAACAGCCAAGGACAGACGCAGAACTCCCTGGATGGATTACATATCCAATCCAGCATGGAGACATTTCCCAAGAACTGCACAAGAATCATCAGAGCATATCACTGGAGACAAGAACATTTTCCAAAACCTGGGAAAGCAGTTTAGCATAGATTTAGCATAGTTGGATGATATATTAAGAATCATTGCTGCTGAGAGTGCAGACTTCCATATATACAGTCAAAGACTGCGGGGAGCCTTAGTATCTGTTAGATCAAACACTAACTTTGCATCCTCAGATTGTCAGCCTGCTTCGTAAAGTCTGCACGGTGAGAATAGATCTCATTTGATCTATTGGAGAAGGGAACATCTTTTAGTTATTTATAATGGTGTCGAATTAGGTCAGGTGAACTGAATAAGTCATTTCTTTGTGTGCCTGTGCATAAATGAGTGTATATCATGCTCTGCTGTGCGTCATGAATTCTGTATGAAGACTCTGATCGTTTCTAGGTTATTCCTCGTGAAAATGACAAAAGTCAAAATCCAATGACACCACATTCAAATCTACCAATGAAAACCCCAAACCCTTCAGTGGAAGCAACAAAGAAGTGACTAACTTAAGACCTGAATAGATGTGTGGAGAAACATAAATTATCCAGGTAGTTTCGTATTGGCCTTCAAAAGATCTCAACTCACTGCTCAACAAAAACACCAACAAGAGATTTCAGAGCAACTTGTTTGGAGCAACAGCTTCATAAAAACACGAAATGAGGGAATCTTTTTTTTGGAAGAATGGTGTTCGTTCATTCACTGTGAAATCTATGCCAAAGGAACATGTTTGGTGGCTCAATACCCAGCCTGAGTTCCTAGGAATTACATTCATATTGGATAAATTGGCAGCACACGGTTTGGTTTAGTTGCCAACTTTAAATGAAAAAGTGTGTCCTTTGGAAAGTAAGGGTGGAGAGGTCTGGATGGTGGATAGGCATGTAGCACATTTGTCTTTCATGAAGGAGACCAGAGTTTGTGTTCTGGCTGTGTCAAACTCTCAGTTGGTCGATCCACCACCATGGTCCAAAATTAGATATCTCAACAACTATTTGTTGGATTGGCATAAAACTATATTTTCCTCTTGCTCCACCAACAGGTTGAAGATCAAATATCTCAGTCTACTAGATACATTGACACAAAATTCCGTTCAAGCATTCACATTGCCCCTATGATGAAATACCTGCAAAACAAGTGATATACCCATCAGTCAAAGCTGTACTGCACTGTGTCCATTGCTAACTAGCAATATTAGGATGCTAACATGCTAAACTAAGAAAGTAAACATGGAAAAAATGAACTTATAGGAAACATTTGCTTAATGTGGATGTCCAATCAGTGTTGATGTTAAATATAGTCAATTGATGGAGGAAGCACAGGTTATTTCAGGTTGAGACTTCATGATAACGACACACAGAAAAAAAAGAACTCGTCAAACTGCAGGAATTCATTTGCTTAGCAACATTGTGTAACTTTGCAAATTAGCACCCGGCAGCTAACTTGGCTTGCTCAGTGGGTGTGGGTGAAAGAAGCTTGCCACAATGCCTCTTGGTATTTCCATAACCATTTGTTTTAGTTGTCAGACCATAAAATATCCAAACCATAGTTTATTTGCTTTCTTTCTCTACTTATCTGTTCCTGACCATCACCATACTCTAATTGTCATATGTAGATACTATACAAATAACTCTGAGCTAACTTTGTTAGCATTTGGTGTGTTTGATAGGGTTGCAACACCCTACTCAGACACTTCCTGTTGGCTTTTCCCCACATTTCCACAGAAAGGGAAGAGAAAAGAGTAAAATGGACAGAAAAAAATCTTGTCACTGTTTCAGGATAAAATAAATGACACAATAAAATAACATTCTGTTCGTGCACAGCTAACTCAACTGCTACACTTGCACAGCCCTGACTTTGCATTTGTGTGTGCTTCAGTTGCAATCCCCCTTCGCCTGTTTTACATTTCATCCTGTGAAGAATCACATGAACGGTTCCTTTCTGATGCCAGCTAATTTAACTACATGGCTGCAGTTATTTAATAAACATGCTACGGCTGCTTGAACGCAGCCTGTCAGATAACTCTGTGTCCTGTATCGTCGAGCTCTCTTGAAAATGCATAGTTGACCTTGATAGCTGCTGTCACATCTTAATGTCACACACTCAGCAAGTTCAACACAGAAGACTCAATTAGCGGGAAGCGCCAGGTTAGAGGTGTGAGGTATGCAGGGAGAAATAAATAAAGCATGACTCAGTAGATATGACAGATCTTTGGACAGAAGCAGTGTGCAGGAGAAAGCCTAAAAGTGCTCATTTCTTTTAGAGTAAAATATGTTATATTTACATCAGCACTAATTTACTTGTAACACATATAAAGCATCACTTTTCACTTTTGTTTGAGCTAGCATGGCAGTTTCCCTGCTTCCAGCTTTTAAGTTGCAAGGCTAAACACACCAATAACTTGCTCGACACTCAAGAAATCTCCTCTGAATTTGTTAAATAGCAAATACTGTAGTAGTACTACTACTAATAATAATTATTACTATTATTACTATTATAGTAATAATTATAATGTCAGTGAGTAATCTTTAAAAACCTTTGTGCATCATGGTATAAATGCAGATAATACACTATAAGAATAAAACTATGCCTATATTGTCAATATTGTATTTGCATTGTACAATATTACATGATAACAGTACTGCATGAGCTTCAATTCCAAAATATCAGCTATGCTCATCGAAGCCGCAATGTGAGCATATAATTCAGCTCATGGAGTCACGTAGGACAAACAACAACATGCCATTCCTGCCTTCATCAAAGGCCCATGTAAAACAGCAGGCTGCAGGGAAATGTCACGAGCCCACACCACATTGTAGGCTTAATTACTACTGTGTGTGTGTGTGTGTGTGTGTGTATAGCCACAGTGCAGGGGCTTAGCACCAGTGAGGTCAGCCAGTATTTATCCCAATAAGAAGAGCCGTGGTGTCAGCCTGACTGCTGCCTCGAACTGCCCACCGGTACAGTCAGCCACCACTGCAGCAGTATGAGCATAATTTATAACATTTAAAACATAAAATGTAATCATTTACTCAGTATACACACTAGATCTTTTCCACAAATAACATTTGACAGAGCAGGAAAAGATGTGAATAGTAAAACCAGGACATGTTGGCTTAACTTCACGGCTTTCTGGGACAGAACCGAGCCATCATTAATATTATTAGTAACAACTGTGCTTTCCCTACGATGATGTGACAAAATGTCTGCTGTGAATGGTTTTAATTAAAGCTTTTATTAAGATAAGAATTTCAGGAAGGCTTCCCTCGGCTGTTAAAAATATGAATTAGCGCTCCCTCTGCACAAGGCACATCAGATAAACTTGTTAAAGATGTCGCCAAACTGATCTTCCAATTAATGTCATGTTTCAAACTGAGCACACAGATGCATTTCTTCTGCCAACTCCATAAAACAATATTCAGAGTTGACTTGTGAGCTTTGTTTTTGTTAAGGTGTGGCAGGACTCAGCCCAAAGCTAATTTTAGCCTTGTGTTATCTATGCAAATGAATGCAGGCGAATGAAGTATAAATATCTGATACCTGTTGACAGATAATGTTGTAGTATACTGATGTCTAATTCTAGCATCTTTTTTTTAGCGAAGTGTTAAAATATAAAGTACATCCAATTACTTTCTTGACCTGAAAAACACACGGAGCAGGTGGATGTACCTTCCCTGCAGTCTTCCTCTCTGACCTGGATATTTGGCAGCTGGACAGAATGAACTTGGCTGAAATGCTTCTGAAGTGTGTGTTTATTCGACCCAAACAGCCATACAGCACCACCTGTGCGGACACACGCTAACAATCTTCATGCCAACAGCAAGTCTGTGCAGTGAACTGACAGCTGAAAGCTCAACCTCCTGTTATTTTTCTGTATTTCTGTCCATACACTCATCCATCAGTCACTAAATTCAAAACACTGAACTCACTGAACTACCATCATGTCTTCACCTCAGTTAGCAGGCCACAGGGCAAAGGGAAGGCAAACCTTCAGGCTTCAGGTCACATCTTGTTGCCATCATTAGCAGATGAAGAGTCCAATCATTGCTTGTGCTGAGGATCGTTTGTCAAACCCAGTCATACTAATTAATCACAATTAAAGGTCCAGTATGTAGCATTAGCATTAGCATGTTTTCATTAGTGTATAAAATTAGTCCTTTATATCTACAGTGAGGGCGGGTCCTCTTCCACGGAATCCACCATGTTGAGCCGCCATTTTTCAACAGTAGCCCAGAACAGACAAACCAAACACTGATCTAGATTTTTGCTTTTTATGTGAATTTCACCGCATGCCTCCCTACATGCTTGGAAGGAGAGGGTGAGGCGTGGGAGAGTATTCATTTGGTTGCAATCAGCAACCTCCCTGCTAGGTGCCACTAAATAAATCCTACACACTGGACCTTTTAACTAATGTTGAGAACATTATGCATACAGTATGTAGGATGTAATGACAGACCATGGCAAAAAGTAAAAAACAGTCAGTAGTTTATAATCAGATGAAAATTTGAATTGCTGTCTTTGATACCTTAGAATGAATTTTTATATCGATGGAGGGAGAGGCTCTTCTTTCATGTTGACTCACCATGTTTCATGCTCGCAATTTTTTGCAACCACTGTAGTTTCTCCTGTGTTTATAAGGGGAGGGTGAGACAAGGGGTATTCAGTTGGTTGCAACCTCACCACTTGGTGCCAGTAAATCCTACACACTGGTGTTTAATTTATTCAAAAGCGTCGTTCACTTAAAGGTTTTCTTGTTGTCTTACGTCTCATATCATTGTAGAGTGAATGATTTTCATTTTATATGATAAAGATTACACAATTTACAGATTCGTACATCATATTTTATTTGAATAATCTTACCAGACTGACCTATACCAGATGGAGCACAGACATTAAAATATCACTTCTGACACACACACACTCACATCCTCATATATGATCTATGCTAACACATTTGTGCAAACACACCCTTTTCCTTTCTCCTCTCACTCCATCTTACCTCCGACACTTTGTCAAGCACAAACTGCACGTGTGTAAACACACATATCATCATTCCTGACAGAGTACACACACGGCGAAGCAGACACACACGCACACACCCTGGAGGCTCATGCCTTTCGGTGCAAAACTCCTGCACGCTGCAGCTACTCATGACTTGTGACACACATTATTTAGAGCCAGCCTTACTGCAACGCTGTCACAACTGCCTGCCAAAGGATAATCATATATGTGTGTTTGTGGGTGGGGGAAATTGCTCACTAGCTAGTAGTTAACCAGGAGGACCTAAATCGGTACTCATGTTAGTGATTCTCTTGGTCATTTTAAAATGTTCTACAGTGACTTAAAACATTGAGCTTTGGGTCTCGGGTCGCGTTGGGTTCTCTACTCATTTTCAAGATTGATTTGTCAAGAAAAAGCATTTAATCATGGAGCATTCAATCCCCGTTTTAGAAGCAGATTGTGTTTTTTGAAGGTGATGAGGATGCTGACGGCAGAGCAGTGTGATGTGTGTTGACATCATCTTTCTTCATGAATCACTTGGAAGTGCACAAATGTGTTGTATTGATCCCGGCTGTCTTCCTCCTGGAGAACAAGTCGCGAGGAAGAGTCAGCAGGTTCACACCGTTCAGGCCCAGCTGTACACACACATGCAGAAAACAGCCTGGGAAACAGTATTGATCAGACCTCTCCACATGTGACCTGTAGCCGAATTAACAGGCAAGTCTATGATCATCCATCCCTATTAGTCACTGATAATGATCCCCTGTGGTGAAGGGGCTCAACATGTCTCAGCTGAGGAGATACCTCGACACAAACCCTGTTAATAGTCTGATCTGGCTGTGCAGATAGCCATAAATAAAAGATAAAGTGTAATTGCATTTATGTGGAATTGAAAGAATGCAGACCTGCCTGTTGATTATACCACTCTCTCAGGGTGTGTTCATGCCAAGCCTGTTCTGAGAGGTTTATTTAAGCCCGAGTGCACCACTCCTGTGGTTGGATGAGGTAAACAATGTCAAACACAGGTGGCGTGGAACAATCAGGCTGAGCTGCGTATAAATGCGGAGAGCACGATCTGAACCGAGGGCTGAGATGTTATCCAAGAATCTCACAGGGTCGAGGAGGATTTCGATAGCCAGAACGAATTAGATAGGGTTGTTAGAATCGAGATGGATCCGACAAAGTAAACCCAGACTCAAGAAATTAAAATGAAAATGGATGAGGAACCCATAATATGAACTAGAAGCCTCAGGTTTGAAAGATTCCAGTGGTAGAACAGTGGGTCAGGATGTAACCATCTATCGATCTGAAGCCATACATTGATGATCAATGATCCAACATGATCAATGCAAAGGAAAACATTGAACCGCATCATCGTCTTTAAGATATGTTACTTCAGATCTAAAGGTACAGTGAACATTTAGACTGATCTATTGGTAGAAATGTGCCACTATGAATTACCGTAGAAGAGTCCTTTATATATCTACAAAGGGCCTCTTACATGGGGTCCAGCTCTCATCGTAGTTTCTCCTATACATATAGAAGAGGAGGGTGAGGGGTATTGAGTCGGCTGCAATCTGCAGCCCCAACTGCTAGATGTCTATATATATAGAAATCCTACACACTGGACCTTATTAAAAGTTCAATGTTTATCCATTTGTCACACAAGTGCTCTTATTAATACAAGGCTATGCAGTGGTAAATGCCAACTTTGGGAGATTTCAGGATTATAAGTGTGGGACAAGATTTGGAATTTGGTCAGAGGACCAGAAAATTCATTCCCTTCCTCTAAACTGAACCTAATACAAGGAAACAATTCCAAAACACATCCCCTGACCCAACAAAGTCATCAATCACCAAACTGGACTGCCAAAGTTACTTAAATGGCCGTGTAACTTCTGTTTACAGGACCTGCATCACTTGTAACTGAATCCAATTACAGCGAAAAGAGCTTTTGAAGTAAAGAAACCACCAGTGAACCACCACTGTGTCAGACAATCCCTCAATACAGGCTGATGCCCACACCACTTTCAAATTAAACTCACGCCAGGCAGCTATATTCAAATCACACACGCACACAAACACACACCTGATACTGTTTATCAGGAGCAACTCGTCCCCACATGTGGAGACCAGCTGTCATCACTCACAGGTACAGATCTGAAATTAATTTTCCGCTCATGTCCGCTCGCACATTCAGCCAACATTCTTTGAATGTTTACAGGCCATATAAAAAAAAAACACAACATCACAGAGGAGAGAGAGGTAACCTCCCAGACAAACCGTGTTTGTTTGTTTGTCTCTTTGGCTTGCAGTTTACGGCCGTGTGTTAATGAATTTCTCCTGTCTCGACTCCCAGACGAACCGCAGCACTCTCATTAACGGCTCCGGCAGTGCTGCAGGACATCGACGGGTCTCCTCGTTAAGACCAACGTCAATCCAAGCTTCCTGTTTTGAGAGGCCAGATTGATTTGTGGGATCCAGTCTCTGTCCTCAGTGACATCTTGTTTTTGGTTTGGACAAGATTAAACGCAAAAGTCAAGTCCTGGAATTTCTTAATTTGTAAATCAGATGGGCGATGTCTTGTTCCCTAAACTGTCTGCTCCATCAGCTTCACTCACATGCTATTCCAAAATGTGTAACCCCACTGTAGTCTTGTATACAAGGAAAAAGGGGCTAGCTGAGTCCATTATTATTGTGGTATAGAGGTTTGTTTGTATGTCTTTCAACCAATCACAGCAGTGATGTACTTGCAAAAGAGTACTGGAGGGGAGGGGGCTTGTTCTGGTGGACCATTTGCACATGGGGAGGTGAGCCATGCTATTCAAATAGCTAAATCTCTGCAAAAGAAAAGGTATTAGGTGCTAGCACGTTTATGTTTGTACTGTTAGTAGCCATCTTCAGCATAGAGATTGCTAGTGTGGATGCTGTTGTTGTTTTAGCTAGGAGGAGAATGCTATGCTACGCTACACTATGCTTCGCTATGCTATGCTTCGCTATGCTATGCTATGCTATGCTCGCTACACCATTGTATTTTAGTTACAGTATTTTAATAACATATTTGTGGCAGCTAGTAAACAAGGTAGTAAACAATTGTAGCAGGCTGTCCCACTCAGCTTATGTGCTACATTATAATGCAGCATGATGTGAAAGAGCACCATTAGCTAGTCAGTTAGCATACATAGCAGCTTTATATCTACAAAGGAAGCAGGTCCTCTCACATGGGGTCCACCATGTTTCCACCAAACACTGACTCTAGAGAGGTCCTTTCACAGTTTGTGTTCACTCTACAGCCACCGTAGTTTCTCCTGTACACATGTCTTGGGAGAGTGAGGGGTATTCAGTTGGTTGCAAACCCACTGCTAGATGCCACCAAATCTTACATACTGGACCTTGAAAAGTTGAATGTTTATCCATTTGTCACACAATCCCCCTCATTAATACATGTTTATGCAGTGGTATATGCCAGATTTAAGTGTTTTTAAGCATGTTAAGTATAAACACTGCATTTAAAACGTGTATGTTGATGAGATTTCAAGAGTTAAAGAGTTTCCTGTTCAAAATTCTGACTCAAAGCGAAGAACTTTTACATTTTGGCCTTGTATAAATCTAGATTTCTCTCCTTGGGGTCCTTTAAAAAGTGGAACTCTACAACAGTGATGTTTGTTGGTTCCAGTGTTGCATGTGTTTATTTGCATAGGTAAAACCAAACAGTGCAGTGCTGTTTCCGTCAGTCTTGACAGTACACACACACACACAGACTTCAAATAAAGACCAGCCTCCTCTTAACATTACATTTGTCCCATCCTCCTCAGAGACAAAGCCAGGTGTGACAGCAGCACGCCAGGAGTCAGGCCTGCTGTACACAAACAGCCATGCCTCTTTAAAGGCAGTGAGTGGCTGCAGAGCAACATGATGGGAAAGAAGGGACCAAAGCCCAACTGTGGGCGCCTCTACATCCTGTCTAATTAGCCCGCATGACATTCATTTTCGTAACATCAGACAACCTCAGTGTTGGCAGCATCACATATGTGGGAGCACCCTGGTGATGCTGCACGCCTTCATCAGCAGACACAGGATGGCAACATAAATATTTAAATGCAGACACATTTTGCAGGGGGTGTTATTGTTATAAGAGTGTGTGAATGAGGACTGTGTACTGATCCACAGGAAGCCCTATATGAATATTAAAAGTGTGTTATTGAACCCTGTGCACAAGCAAACACAGGACATCCCACAATAAACAGGCTCTTACCAGTGCTGCTCATGGTACCAGTCAGACGTCTTCTCCGGTCAGATGATGCACATTAAATAAGCCACTATCCACACTGACAGTACATGGATGATGCCAGCAGCCGCAGAGCGCACGAGCCTCGGTGTCACCCGGCGGGATGAATGCAGGGAAATGTTCTCACGGGGGGGGTGTAGTGCTGGAGCACAGAGCCCGGGTGTGTGTGTGCGTGTGTGTCTGTGTGAGGCCGCAGAGATCTCAACACAAACAGCCGCAACCGAGAGGACAATGTCCGGCGTGTGCACTGCAGGGCTGCGCCGCCTCACTATACGGCAGACAGGCAGTGCAGGTTGGGTGTGGGCGCACGGTGGAGATACGCGACGAGGGTCAAGCTGGATGGAGGAGTGGCGAGGGTTTCCGGTGTCACATTTCAAAATAAAAGCCTTTGTGCTACATTGCGTGTCAGAGGAGTGGATGTCATATGTTTGAGTAATGTTTGAGGGAGTCAATCAGAAATGGACATAAATTACAATTAGAACACCGAGTTGTATTGAAATGTAACCTGTTTAAAACCATGGTACGTGAAATTACAATATGTAAAATAACTGGAAATGAATTCTGGATTTGAATTTTGTGTCAATTAAATTGAACATCACATTAAATATCAAATAAAGTTCAACAATAATACATGCTATAGAGCACAGCACATGTCACAGGAAGCAAACTTTAAAAAAAAGTTGTGGCCTGGTTAATGTGCCTCGTCGTTTATTGTTTAATATTTTTTTTATTGTTGCAGTTTTTAGTTATTGCTGAATTGTTCATCCATTCCATGTTTTATCATTATATGGACTCATCTATCTATTTTTGCTAAATTCTATTATATATTCTATTCTATTCTTTATTGATGCATGAAAGGTGAGGGGCATTTGTATATAAATAAATAGTTTAACTTCATGCCCAAAGACATCAAATGTATGTACAATATAACTCATCACTGCTTAGTTTAAAACAGACTTGGAATTTGATAGAAAGCTCCATAAAAGCTGCTGAGTCATGATTTAATTTGTCAAATGAATCGAAACTATATTTGAACACAGGGCTGTTCTGCAAACAATAATAGGTAACAATGTAAAAGCTCAATTTGTTCATGTTGTAATTCATTCAACAACAAACAACAACAAAATAACACCCAGGATCTTTACAAGAAGTAACAACACCTTAGTACTCATTTTGCACATCTGTACACTTTTTAAAACATCATTTTAAAAATGATTCTTTCATGATCTCATTTACATAACTGCAGCAATTAATGTACGATCACATATACATATATATATAAAAGAAGAAAATAAATGAAAGCCAAACATTTAGACAGAGATTTAAGGTCAGTGCCGGTTCAATGAGGGAGCTGTGTTTTGTTCTGTACACACACTATGTTTTGCACGCCCCAACTCTCTCACTACTTTTATGCTTTTACTTTGAAGGGCACAACATGACGCTTGCTGTCTCATGTTAGGTAACAGAGGGCGTCCTGCCTGTGCTCCGCTTCAGCATCCAGCAGACTGTTCCCGAGCTGAGCTGAGCATCTCCGGGCTGACAGCGCCACTGCGCTTGTAAGCGTTACCATACGTGGGAATTGTAGTTTTTTAATAAAGAAAGGATCAACGGTAATGGGCGGGTGTGAGGCTGAGTTTGGACTACATTCCCGTCCAACGTAAACAAACTGCACTGCGAGAGAAAGAGACAGAGGTGTGTTCGAGCTTCTGTCCTCTTTGTGTTTGGAACGCATGACTGAAATGATTACAGCAAACAACATGTGGACACGTTTCAGCCAAAAATAATACACAAAAATACAGAACAGAGCCACACGAGGCAGTTTACCAACCAGAGATATTTTCTGTTTGTTATATGGGGATGTTTTATTTAAGATCTGACATAAATCCACGCGGTTTGTTTCTTATTTTTATGATTATTTACTGAAATGTTTCAACTAATAAAGACATAATTCAGCACCAAAAGTTACATTGTTATGGACACACACGTCATTCAAATTGATTTAAGATATATAAGTCATAACAGTCATAACAAAATGAGATAATATTTAACAAATACCTCTTGTACATCTGCACATTCATAGCATCCTGTGAATATAGTGCTAACTCTCACTCGAAGTGCAAGCCCACTTTAACGCAATAAATGAAAAGAAATTTAGAAAATATAATATTTTGTATGTAAAATCTGATCTCAAGTTCTGTTATTATTTCTTATTAGTTATGATATGTTCACGGTCCCTCTCTGTTATGCATATATGCCTGTGTGTTTATCCATTTGAATGAATAAAACACAAAGAGTTATAAATGTTTTCATATTTAGTTATGATGTAATTAACCCTAAATACAAAATTATCCCTAATCTGGTTAAAAATGAAGCCCTGAATATTAAATTATTATCGTTAAATAAATTCTAAACATATCGGAGCTCTGTTTTGGTTTGTGGTCAACGAGCTTTTACCGCGACACCATCCCCGTGACGTCAAATCTGCGCGACTGGAAGCAAACGGCATGGTATCCAGTTGTCAGGCTGAACTCTCGTGTTAGGAAGTCACAGTCAGAGTTCACTAAAGCCTAAGTTTTTCACCTTAACAACAACATGGACACGAGCGAGGCGAACGACGACACTTTGGGAATAGAGGTTATTCTTCCAGACGGCGGCAAACCGGCGCCATGTTGTCCGCACGGTGAGAGTAAAATGCGTAACCCCAAACTGCGTTAGGAAAACCTCTACTTCCGACTGTTTATTCGGTTTATTTAGTTAAACTGTGTTTAAACTTCGAGCATTATGACATTACATGAATGTGTAATATGTTTTAATAAATTCGGCTTATAACCAGAATACAAGACAGCTCATATAACAGTAAAATGTGAACTAAAATTAGTTAGACGGGCAGCAGTAGCTCGGTCCATAGAGACTTGTCTTGGGAACCGGAGGGTGGTAGGTTCAAGTCCAGCATGGAACAAAGTATGGTAGCTGGGAGGTGCCAGTTTACCTCCCGGGCACTGCCGAGTTGCCCTTGAGCAAGGCACTGGCTCTCTCTCTCTCTCTCCACATGTGTACATAAACACGTGTGTGTATCTCTTCTTCTAGATATTTTGAAAGGGCTGTGTACTTTATTTGGTTATCTTGCATCTAAATACACCGCCGCTTTTTTTTTTTTTAACCAAAGGCGGTCCTTTGTTTGTGTCCTGACAGGTCCAACCTTGCTGTTCGAGAAAGTTGGTAAAGGAGACGAGAAAGGCCGGAGGTTTTACGCCTGCTCCGCCTGCAGGGACAGAAAAGACTGCAAGTTTTTCCAGTGGGAGGATGAGAAGGTAAGCTGCGTGGATCGTCACGTAGAGCAGAACACGCCTGACATGTCTGATCCGCTGATGTTTCATTTGAATTTGCCCTGAAGGTGTCGGAGGCCAGAGTTTTGGCCAGAGAGGCAGAGAACCAGTCAAAGAGACCTCCGTTCACACAGCAGGAGTACTGTAAGAGGTGAGGAGACAGCTGTCCTGTCCTGTCCTCTGACGTTTTGTAATGTCAAACTGACACTTTCTGAAAGGTCTGTCATCTGCCCCTCAGGTTCCGAAAGTTCGCCTCCCTCCCTCTGGATGAGAAGAAGTTCTGTCAGGATTGTCAGATTCTGCTCCTTCCATCGGAGCGCGAGGCTCACTCCTCTCACAGATCCACGCCCGTCACCGCGGCTCAGCTGAGGAGGCCCAGCGCGCTGCTCCGTCCTCTGGACAACAAGAAGAGCAACGCCCAGTACCTGTTCACCGACCGCAGCTCCCACTTCCTGCTGGACACCCTGGCTGGTCTGGGATACAAGAGGGTGCTGTGTGTGGGCACGCCCAGGTGAGGGACATGTGTGAGACATGTGGTGGGTCAGCTCACACAAACCTCCATTTTTATCTAATTGACACTATCTGCATTTGTTTGTTTGTGTTTTAGTTTTTGAGTTGAAGATTCTTTGTGTTGCTCAAAGAAGTATAAAATAATTCAATCACGATGGTCTAGTGGTCAAAGGTGCACAGCTTTATAACTTCAGCATCCCTGGCTTGATTCCAGAAAACTATTGAATGAAGGAAGAGACAAAAACCTCAAATGCAAAATGGGTGTTCTAGAAGTAATGTCCCAGTTTCTAAGGAACTACTTTCGCCTGAGAAAATAGTCCCTAAAGCAGACTTTGGTGTGCTTCCCTGTTTGGTTTGGTAAGCTGGTGTCAAACTTGGCAGTGAAATTCAATACTGATTGATTAACTGACAGTTAAGACGCACACTACTATTGAATTCATACAATGAATGTCATTTTAATGGGAGTAATGTCCCGCTTAATAAAGAATATTTCATTATTGTGATAACTGGCATACGTGCTGGTATTTTCGTGACACATCAGAGAGTGAAAAGAGTTCAAACAGATGCATTATGGGTATGTAATGCTCATAGATGAAGTCACCAAGTTGGGCCGTTGGTGAGACCGCTGTGGGTGTCATATGATGCAGGATGACATAACCATAACTGCCCGATCAATGAGTGACCAGTCATGCACATGCACAGTAGTAGCATTGGGAAGAATCTTTTTAAGTGACTCAGATCTCTCTTACTCTCAGGCAGTAAAATGAACTAATCTTTTTTTTTTTTTTGAGTCCTTTGGTTCACTCCGTAGTGCAGCGCTGTAGGTCATATGAGGTTATATCATGTCTGTAGATTTTAATGACGAATGAATGTTCGTGTCAGACTGCAGGAGCTGATCAAGCTGCGGAACCTGGAGCAAAACCATGAGCCGATGAAGAGTCTGCTGCTGGACATTGACTTCAGGTAAGTCTGAGTCATTTGTGCACCGTGAAGTATTCCACTGTACAGCTGCTCTCAGTTAATGGTGTATGTACATGGATGGAGCACAATGGAGTCTCACAGAGTGTTGAGATGACAGAGCTCCACGTGGTTTGGCCACATCTGGTTCTTCAGCGGTTTCAGGAAGCGTACGGCGGGGTACAGCGACTCAGTGAACTGGTGATGAGCCCTGTCAAACACCGGCGTCATGGCAGCGGAGAACTTTTGCAGGATGACCATGGTGTCCGCGTCGTAAAACATCAGCTGGCCCTTGTCATAGTTCACCCACACGCCGATCTTCTTCGGCGCCGTTTGCCCGACGCCCTGGCACTCTACGCTGCGGTCGTTGTGCCAAGCGGAAAGGCGGCCGTTGCGGAGCTCCACGCACCACGAGTTCCTGTTTCGGCCCAGTTTGGCGCCCTTGTCCTGGCCTTTCCTCTGCAGGCTGGCGTACGCCGCGCCCACGGCCCACGCTGAGCTGCAGCGCACGTCCACTTCCCAGTAACTCCGAGCTGCCGCGATGGGAGAGCAGCCCAGTGCGCAGCACACCTTGTCGAACTGGAGAGGGTGCTCCGGAGCCGAAGAGCCAGTGTCAGAGAAGGACATTCCCCGCCCCTCTGAGGTCACTGCGATCTGCCTATGGCAGGTCTGCTTGTCAATCACCATGGGGGACGAATCTGGAATTGAACCGGATGTTTGATATGTTGTTGCATTAGCGATGACAGCTGGGGTCGTGTGGTGATCTAACGTACCTAACAGCAGAGTCTTCCTCTGCAGCTGAGCCCTCAGCTGTTTGGAGATGGAGGCTAAAGTTTTCAGGAGCCGCTGGAATCTCTCTTCGTTCAGTCGGATCTCCTTCTCAGAGGCGTCCGGCTTCTTAGGACTGCAGGAGAGATCACAGATTGTAACAACAGAGCGGCGTGGAGTGGCGCAGTGCATGAGAGGGAGCTCAAAGTGTTTTACCTTACGTTCTTAGGCTGGCCCTTAAGAAGGAGGAGAGACAAACACAAATACTGATGAAAACGCCAGCCGATCATTTTTAACGACATATTTAGAAAGAGGGTTGAGTCAGACCTTCCCGTCCTCCTCTGCTGCAGCGGTCTTGCTCAGCGCTCTCTGGGTACTGCCGATGTTCTTAGTGAGCTGCTCCTGGTGTTGAGTCCACTTCTTCAGAACCTGGTCCAGTCTGGTCCTGGTCTCTCTCAGGTCCAGCTCCAGAGAGTCCAGGACGGCCTGCTCGTCCTGGTTGAGGACGCGCCGCATGCTCTCGAAGCGCTCCCGAACCTGCTGCTTCATCACCTCTGTGCTCCTCTTCAGGGAGGAACGTGGACAACATGAGGGGCCACGTGAAGACACAGCAGAGGATTTGCTAAAGCTGTGTGCAGTCCTGCTTTTTGTTGTCTGATCATGTGCGTGTGTGGTAAATGTGCTCTGGTACTTACAGAGAGGTCTGCCTTGCGTTTCTTCAGTGACTGGATGTGAGCCTCAGTCTTGGATCTCTCCGCCTGCAGCTCCTCCACACGTCTGGTTAGCTGCTCCTGCAGAGTTACAAGCAGATACAAATATTTGTATAGAATGAGTTTATTTTAAACTCTGATAACGTCACTGTGACTTATCAGTGTATCAACAAGATGATTCAGTCTTACTACGACCGGACAATTCTGTCTATCTACTATTGATGAATCTGCCGGTAACCGTGCTCTGTCACTCGTGTTTACCTGCGAGGGCTGTCCGGCGTCCACGATTTTCCTCTGTAGTTTTGGAGAACGTGGGAAAGGCTGAACAGGCTTGTCGGTGCTGCATTCCAGCGGCGTGAAGCTCAGTCTGTCCTGCAGTACGCTGTGTGAGCCTGCAGAGGGCAGCACCAGACCACTCTGTGCTGACAGAGCCGCTGCTGAATGTCCATCAGGCGAAGCCCCTTTTTCAGCCATTTCCGACGACTCAACAGAGCAAACGCACACGAGACCTGAATCAGTCATCTGAATCAGTGCCAAGCTTTTTGCAAAACCCTGTCCAGGACCTGCTCTCATTTTCTCTCCACATTTAAAAACCCATGAAAACACTGAAGAACAGAGTTTCGCCGCTGTGTGTGTTTAGCATTCAAAAGAAGCACATGTTGCACAATACCAACAACTAATAATAAGTTGTCTTCAGTCACAGTTTTATGTTGTGGAATCAACCTTTAGACGTCTACATGCTCGCACACAACTATATTCATATCAAAGATTCAAATGCAGACCAAAGTGAGTCTCTTTAGCTTCATAAATCAGGTTGTTCTTACCTCTCTTTTTGCACTGCGTCTCTGCCGCTTGTTTCTGTGAAGAATGTGCAGAAGGTGTGTCCCCATGTTACAAGCTTGAACCTGCAGCGCGCACACTCAGACACCTGGATACACACCTCAGGATCTGCGGCATGTTTGCCAACTTTGTGCCTACTCACAGTTGATAAGTTCAAACTTGCTCTTGTTGTCGAGTTGGGATTAGAAAAAAGGAACGGAACCATCTGTCAGAGGGTTTGAAGGTTGAATAACCTGATTTCTTGTGTCACAATGTTTCAGGTATGCTCAGTTCTACAGCCGGGATGAATTCTGTCACTAACAACATGTTCAACCATCACTTTTTTGATGGGGAGGTAAGAGTTAAAACACTTGTGTGTTTTCATGTGTCAGGCTTCCATTCAGCACAATAACAACCTTCTGTCTCTTGTCAGGCTTCCAGCGCCGTCCTGCAGGCCTTCCTCACAGAGGCCGATGGAGAGAAGGTGGTGATGGTGGCTGACCCTCCATTCGGCGGTCTGGTGAAGCCTCTGGCTAATAGTTTCTCTCTGATCTCACAGACATGGAGGAAGCTGCAGAGTTCTGGTCCGTGTCACGGTGGAGTTTGAGTGTTTCTTCTACTAAAATACAAAGAGGCAACTTAGAACAGTAACACCAGTACAGCAATAACAATACTACTGTAATATTAGGCTTGCTAACAGGCTGTAAATACAACACTGACATATTAGAGTATAATATATACAGTATAATATCGATGTTGCAGTAATGTGTTAGCGAACAGTTGCTGTTTTACACATCCAGCAGACACAAAGCAAGCTTAGCATTAATTCAGAGTCGTGTTTGTGTCCAGTGTTTACTCTCTTTTAGCTCCGTTTTTGGTCTCCACCAACTCCTGAGAAAACTAGCTGTCTCTTTAGCTGCTAAATATTGTCACTGTTTTCACCGGCTAGTTACTAGTGATGCGATGGGCAATAATCCTGTTTCATCACTGTCGCTTGAATCGCCGTGCAGCTTTAACCACTCATGCAAACAAAATACAAAATGTATTTCTATGAATCTGCCACTTCCCGTCCAGTGTTCAAAGCTAACATTGACGTGTTTTTGTGTGCAGACGACAGTAACTCGGACATGCCCATGATGTGGATCTTCCCATATTTCTTTGAGCCTCGTATCCTAGAGTGTTTCCCATCATTCACCATGCTGGACTACCAGGTATACCCACCGTGCATCACCTTAGATATACTGATTAATACAGACATAATCAGCTTAGATTGGTTGTGAGGAGCTGTTTGGGATGTTGTTCTATAACTGGAGGAACCTGTTGTGAAGTGATTACGGAAACATCCATCAAGGGTGTCATTAGTTACACCTGAGCGTTTCCTACGATGACAGATCAAACTGCCTGAGGTGATAAAGGTTTGAATCTGATCCACCTGGATCATCGTGCCAGGTCTAAATTCACTGTTAAGAGAACAGTTTAACTTAAAAACCTTTGTGGTTAAAAAAAAACATGCAGTCCAGCAGTGATCGTCTGTCACTGGACTATAAAGTCACCACAGTTCTTTTTGTGGACTCTAAATGAAACATTAAAGTCAATATTTGGTTTGTTTTCAACCAGGTGGACTATGACAACCATCCTCTGTACAAACACGGGAAGACAGGCAGGAAGCAGTCTCCCGTCAGACTCTTCACTAATATCTCACCCCGAGACGTCGTTCTGCCCAAAGAGGAGGGCTACAGGTATCAACACACTTTACTCTGTCAGCTCTGTCTGACACAACCGATGATCTAATCCCATCGCTGATATCAGAATGGGCTGAGTTTTACATGGACTGGATTTAAAATGCAGCTTGGGTGATTCCCAACATGCATTGTGGTCCGGTCACCTGAACCAGGGCTGTGTGGGATGCACTTGACTTCATATCTCTGTTGTGCAAACGCTGTCCTCACGCCTCGCCGACATGGATGTAATGTGTAATGTTTAGTATGTATATCATGTTAAGCTGAGCGAACATGATCTTCTAGCTGAACACAAGTAGTCAGACGGACGCCTTAGAGCCGTGTCTCAGCTGTCCATTTGTGTTCATATTAGTGTTGCAAAATTCTGGGAATTTGTGGGAACCTTTCCATTGGGAATTAATGGGAATTTATAGGAATAAATCCAACCTTGAAAAGGGCCAAAAAATATATCTTTAAATTATCCTTAATTGCAGTTAATTCCCATTAATCACATATATTTCCATAATTCCCACAGGGTTTCTGGCTACCTTAATTTCCCATGGAAGGTTTTGCAGAAAGTTTCTGGAAATGTCCTGCCCCTTTACAACCAGAGTTCAGATCACCAAAAAGTGTAAAACAGAGTTGTTACATAATGTGTCCACTAGAGGGCAGCGATAGTAAAACTTCTTTGGTCAGACTCCTAATATTGAAATGGTGTTAGCAGTTTGTATCATTGTTCCTTACTCCATCATTAGTTTCACTTAAAATATCAAAATGATATCTTTTTGATAACTTAACTTTTTAATTGTAACAGGTATGTGATTAGGAGGAACTCAAACTATTGTAGTTCAATATTATCTGTAAGAACCATGCAGTGACCATGTCCTCTCTTCTGGCAGGTTTTGCTCTGTATGTCAGAGATTCGTCTGGTCCCTCAACAGACACTGTACCAAATGCAACATCTGCCCATCCAAGGTATAAAACAACTGTATGCATTATTTTAATAACTCTAATAAAGGTGCACATTACAACTTCTGTTTTTCCTCTCTGTGTCTTCAGGACGGCCGAGAATGGAAACACTGCTCAGCGTGTGAGAAATGTGTCAAACCATGTATGTAAATGGCTACAGTAAAGCCACATTCAGTCGTACAACATGCAGTGATACATGTCACAGTCTTTACAGAGGAGGGATCCTTCCTCTGAGCTTTCTTCCACATTTTTCCCTGTTAAAGGGTTTTTTGTGGGCAAGTTTTTCCTCACTGGAACCGACTTTGGGCTATACAAATAAATTCTGATTTGATTCGATCACTACTTCACCTTTTGTCTTAATGTGTTTACTGAACTTGTTTCCCCTCCTCAGCGTGGAGACACTGCCAGTCCTGCAGCCGCTGTGCCCTCCCTGACCACCCGTGTGGGCAGACTGAAGGGAAGGAGGGCTGCTTCAACTGTGGCAGCCTGAAGCACAAACGCAAAGCCTGCCCCGTCAAAGACACACACCGGGTCAGCAGGTGAGTTCAGAGAACCGTCCCTGTCGTGGGTTGAATCCCTTCACTCTATTCAACATCTGCACGTCTGAACTTGTTCTGTCACAATCTGTTGTGATCGTGCTTGTCTGTTCTGCCTCTCCAGGCATCGGCCCGGTGCGAAGAGTGGAGGAAAAAATGCATCTCATCGTCCCGTCTTCAAGGCTAAAGGCAAGAGGAAGTCAGGAGCAGCTCGCAGAGCGAAGAAAATGGCTGCTCTATCCGTGTGACCTCTACGTTTATGCAGTATTTTGTCAGCTGTGCAATCTTAAGGCAAGAGGTTCAACTCAAAGGACTGTTCTTAACAGTGTTGGCAGTTGTAGCTTAATAAAAGTAATATGAAAAGAGTATTTGCCTTATATCATTTATTGAAATGCACTAAAGACCGAATGTTCTCAAGGGTGAAAGCCTCGGCAATCACGTGATGACGATTTAGCTTTTTTTCTTGTCCTCTGGCTACGCCTGGAGCCCAGAAACATCAGACATTGCCTCGAGAGGCTGAAGCATCATCAGATGATAGCTGATGGATTTTTATCACCTCAAGTTTTATGTTTTGGTTCAATCTCCTACTGCTCAGTGAGGATGTTTTCAGCAAGGAAGCTGATAAAACTCTGCCCACAACGACAGACAGCAGTTCAGAGTGTCCATCTGGGGAACATAGCATAGCATTTAGCCTCTCAGTCGCAGGAGCGTAAGTGACTGTTCCTCTATGCCAGGGGTAATAAATGTGTTTTCACAATGGCACTGTGGGATTTCAGATTTACACCCCACACACACACACACCTTATATATACTTACAGTGCACTGAGTAGCACTGACAAAGAACCATAGGATTTTACTGTACAGTTAGGAGCAAAGGCCCCTTAAAAACAATAATTGCTGTCCCTGTGGGCTCTGGGTGCATTCACTGTATCTGCCAACGTCAAAGACCCGTCTTGGGGTACAGCTGGAAGCATCCAACCGTAAGTGCAGGAAATACGCGCGGATGTTGATTTTGATTGTGGCGGATGGCGTAACAGCGGATGGACGTGCGGCGGCTTCACCGCAGTGAAGTTAATGATGATCGATCTGGGTGTCTGGCCCGTTTTTGGTTTTTGGATGCCAAGGCTCGGTGAGCGCGTTGAATCTGCAGGTCCGAGAGTTTATGGGAAATTCCTCCACGAACTGTGCGACCGAGTCATGTTTGGACTCTTCTTCTCCATGTATGCCATACACCCTCAATTATTTGGACCGCGATTCTAAGTTGTCTAGTCTGTCCAGTATCATTTCTGCTCTTGCATTATGTCCTGCCGTGCACGACTCCAGCTCTTCTGTGTCAGAGCAGCGCATATCTTCTCATCATGTTCTCCGATATCCGTGGTTATTTGAGCAAACTTTTGGTCGGTTTGTCTCCCTTAAGTTCTGTCAGATCGTTTCTCATTGCGCTGTAATTTCGTCTTTGAATGTTTTGAGGTCCGCCTTCGTTTCGTTTTGCAGAACTTGGATTTGCTTGCTAATGCCGTCCAGGCTGCTTTGAAACGAGGCCATGTTAGCTTCAGGTGTTAGCTCACTGTCGTTAGGCGTTCGATTTTTCACATTGACCTTTTTTTTATTCTTTGTTTTCTGTTGGCACTCCGCTTATATTCACAATTCCAACTTTCGTCGTCGTGTGTCTCGAGTTTCAGTGGAGTGTTTTAGGTTGGCATGCAGGGAGCTGTCTCACAACGGCCATGCTGCTCTACCGTCCCCACCGAAGAAGTCTCTGTAAGTTCATCACCCATCCACACTAGTGTGCAGTGGACAGCACTGACCCGAGTTACATCCCCGGCTTGTAGCTCAGAATGTCTGACTGAGACAGTCAGACATTCTGAGCTACAAGCTGCTGACCTGAAGGCCTCAGACATGTGGGTGGATAAGTTCAAGCCACTGAATGAAGATGTGGAAAGACTTGCACGACAGCAAGCAGAGTTGGCCAAGCCAACACAAGTGGTCAGCTTCCCATCACATACCACACACTGCAGCGTGCATTGCTGTACTGACAATGTTTGGCTCTACGTATGCATGTGAGCAGTCTGTCTCACATCTAAAGAACATTAAGAGCAACTTATGATCACGTTTAACGGATGGAAGTCTCAACGCCTGCATGAAGCCTAACCTCACCACGTATCAACCAGACTGCAAAGCCATCAGCAAAGCCATGCAGCACCAGAAGTCGCATAAATGGTAAGAAATACTCATCATTAATTAGCAACAGCATAACAATGTTATTAACAAAGTTGTTCATTCAGAGACATATTGTACTTTAAAAGTTTGTGAACTGACATAAATGCAGACATTTACTTGCATTTTGTTGTTTTAACACATTGTATGGCTTTGATGGAATTACATTCACAAATAGGTGGTGTTCATGGCTCTCTCAGCCAAAAAGCTTCCCGACCCCTGCTTAAGAGGCGATTCAATGAGATGGTATAAAACTCTGAATCTCATCTCTGAAAGGGGTAATTCAAAGCACTTCTCAATGCATGGTAGGCAGACAGGCACACTATACACCTTAGTAATCACAGCTTTAAACGAATTAACAAGTGTTAATATGAAATCACTTTCAGAATCTGGGGGGTGTTTTGGGAAATGGGGGTATTGTTTCCAGAAAAAAAGTCCCACCTACAGGTTAGTTATGAAATCTAAACTTTGTAACCTCTCGTTCTATATATTGAAACATGCTGGACCTGAAGGTTAGGGTTAGAACCTGAACTGGTATCACTGATGACACCTGTGTTTTCAAAATGGCTGCTTTTTTTAATAGCAGCCATTTTGTTCAAGTTCAAATGTATACATTCCCTCTCTCTTAGTTACTGTTGCTATGACTACATGCTTTATGCTAATGAGATTCTAATCGCTTTGATGATGCCTCATGACAGAACATTCCATTTGTTCAGACTTCTATATAAGGAGCACACAAGCCCAGCACAAACTGTAGTCTCTCGGTACAATTTGTCTGACAGATCACGTTCGATCCTTTTTCAAAACTTGGTTAACGCTATCATCAGTAGACATGGTCATCTTGTGTCTCGGTTATGTTGTGGGTACTTTGGTCACAAAGACAATGCGGACTCTTCTGGATTCTCATCCTCCTCCGCCAACCCAGTCCAATAACCCAAGACCTGCTTCACGAAAATGTCTCTTGGAGTTACCTGTACCAACTCGCTGTCTTGATGGACTCAACAGCTTGCCTTCCATGGACATCATGAGAAATCCTCCAAGTCAAGTCGCCATTCCTCCTGTTCAGGATGACATAAGTTGTGAGGAAACACAACAGGTGCAAGAAATAAGCCATACTGCCAAGGTTTCCAGTCCTCATCCTCCAGAAAGCTGTGAGCTCCCTTCACTCAGGTATGACAACATGCTACAGAAGTTTGGAGTCTCTGTTCCGCAGAGAGGCTTCAAAGCTGTTACTGCCATGGCAGAAAATGAAAATGGTTGGTGTTACATCTTGGATTTTTAATATAAGAGGGGAGTCAGATTGTGACAGGTGTAAATTCTGACCCGAAAAAATCTGACCGCCTTCCTTTTTTCAAATCTCTGAACAATAATTATAATATAAGTTATTACATAAGTAGCAGAGGTCAAAATAAGCCAGTAGAGTGAAAATGGTTGGTGTAACATCTTGCAATTTTAATATAAGAGGGAAGTCAGATTGTGACAGGTGTAAATTCTGACCCGAAAAAATCTGACTTATGTAATAACTTATTATTAACTCCACCAACCCAGTCCAATAACCCAAAACCTGCTTCATGACTCAACAGCTTGCCTTCCATGGACAGTATGAGAAATCCTCCAAGTCCTCCTCCGCCAACCCAGTCCAATAACCCAAGACCTGCTTCACGAAAATGTCTCTTGGAGTTACCTGTGCCAACTCGCTGTCTTGATGGACTCAACAGCTTGCCTTCCATGGACATCATGAGAAATCCTCCAAGTCAAGTCGCCATTCCTCCTGTTCAGGATGACGGTTGTGAGGAAACACAACACGTGCAAGAAATAAGCCATACTGCCAAGGTTTCCAGTCCTCATCCTCCAGAAAGCTGTGAGCTCCCTTCACTCAATTATGACAGCATGCTACAGAAGTTTGGAGTCTCTGTTGCGCAGAGAGGCTTCAAAGCTGTTACTGCCATGGCAGTATCAGCCATATGTTGGGCGACACTAGCAGTGATTGCACTCTTATTTAACATCATTCAACATATTGTGCACACTGCAAAATTCATGCTGGATTTTCTGATGGTTTTCGTCGTATACCCTGTTGGCCTGATCACTTTGGGATGCACATATGTTATATGTCGTCTTTGTTCCAAGCTTTATCGTTTTTGGAAGTTTAATATAAGAGGGTGTAAATTGTGACCTGAGAAAATCTGACTTATGTAATAACTTATTGCAATCTGAGTTATGTAATAACTCATTTTTTTCCAAATCTCTTAAAGGGATAGTTCGGGATTTTTGACATGAATCTGTATGGCATCCCCATCAGTAGTGTCGCACAGCCACACCGACTTACCCCCGACAGTGTCCTGTGGGCCGAGTTCTGTCCAGGTTTGGTCAGCAACGAAAGTAGTCCGGCAGGTTTGCTGGGACACTTAAATACAAAGTTTTTCTTCTCAAAACAGCATGTGTTCAAAAGAGTGATTTATTTGCATCACAAAACCGATGTCCACCAAAAAGTCACACTTCGTAATCAATTGGCCCTACTTTCTCTCTTTTTGTATCTCTGCGCTGCTGCAAGTGGCCGCTACTGTTGAGTTTCGTTCGCGGACGTGCTGCGTTGGAATGTGGCACTTTTTCAAGCGCCCCATTCCGACCCAGCTCCTTCCGCCAACCAGGCTCTCTCCGGGCAGCCCAGCCCTCGTCTGTCATCTTGCAGCAGCGCAGAGATACCAAAAGAGAGAAAGTAGGGCCAATTGATTACGAGGTGGGACTTTTTCGTGGACATCGGTTTTGTGATGCAAACAAATCACTCTTTTGAACACATGCTGTTTTGAGAAGAAAAACTTTGTATTTAAGTGTCCCAGCAAACCTGCCGGACTACTTTCGTTGCTGACCAAACCTGGACAGAACTCGGCCCACAGGACACTGTCGGGGGTAAGTCGGTGTGGCTGTGCGACACTACTGACGGGGATGCCATACAGATTCATGTCAAAAATCCCGAACTATCCCTTTAACATTAGCTGCAAATAAGTTATTACATAATGTTGCTGAAATTTTTGGGAAGCACACACTTACACAAATAAAGATCTCGACTCAATCAATTGGTCCTTAAAGGTTTTGTCATTTTATTCTTGCAAGAGGAAAAGTTCTACAAATGCACAAGACAGTCTGCAGAAAATGTTCCGGGTGGGGCAGTCCCACGCTGATTCTTATACACTTCTAGGGAGTATTCGTTACTTCTTATGATTTACTTATCTAACTGTAGTAGATACTGTAGCTACAATGGAATGTGCTCCTCACTAACAAGCTCTGCTGGACCGTGTGAACCAAGGTCAAGTTTATACATCAAACAACTACTGCTACAAACAATTTTCATAAATGAGAGAAATGTTTCTAAGTGCAAGGTACTGAGTAAAACCAAACAAGAGTATAAGGCACAACGTTTTGTACTTAAAAAACCTTTTGAAATATTACTGAGATCAAACATGGCTATATATGGTTATAAAAGATCACACAATCATGTAATATAAATTTTCCATTACAATAAGTAGCAGAGGTCACAATAAGCTGGCAAAGTGAAAATGGCTGGTGTTACATGTTGCATTTTTAACATAAGAGGGGAGTCAGATTGTGACAGGTGTAAATTGTGACCCGAAAAAATCTGACTGCCCTCCTTTTTTCAAATCTCTGAACAGTAATTATAATTTAAGTTATTACATAAGTAGCAGAGGTCACAATAAGGTTATTAAAAAATCGAGGAGCATTCTGTGGGAAGACTATGAGATGATCAAGTTCAGTGCCATATGAGAGAACGAGATCAAGAGTGTCGTTCAGACAATGAGTCGGTTTATTTACACTCTGACAGAAGCCAACTGAATCTAATAAAGAGATAAACGCAGTACTAAGTACTTGTGGTTGTCCACATGAATATTAACATCACCTACAATAATTACAATCTGTTTTAAGGATCAAGCCTGATGTAAATTCTGATAAAAATTCAGGGCCAGGAGCATGATATCCTATATCAAATAGAATTAGCTGTAATGTTTTCCAGGTTGGGTGAGTGAGGCCAAGAACAAGACTTTCAAATGACTTATAATTTAGTTTAGGTTCAGGATTTATTAATTGACTTCAGTCAATTATGGCTCCACCTCCAGCACCTCGATCGTTACTTTGAGGAATATGAGCATTACAATGACTTAGAGGAGTGGATTCTTTTAAGCTAACATATTCATCCTCCTGCAGCCAGGTTTCAGTGAGGCAAAATAAATCAATATCATCATCAGATATTAATTCATTGGCTAAAAGAGCTTTAGAGGACAAGGACCTGATATTCAGTCCACATTTAATGCTCTTATTTTGTATTCTCTAATTTATTTCAATGTGACCATCCAAAAAAAATAAAAAATAAAAAACTTTTCCATATTAAGTAAGAAATCTATGTAATTTCCATATTATTGAAGATCTCTGAAAAGGGGGCAAAGGGGAATTCCTGTGGCCAAGATCGACCCTTACCTGCTTTATACATTTGCAGAGCCTGGCTCCTGGGAGGGAATTGGAGAGTGAGGCATGTCTCATTTCATAAAATGCTTCAGATTTTCAGAATTTTGCAACTTAATTTGGATAGTTTGTCCTCTCTTTTTTAAAAAGAAAAAAAAAGTCAGTACATATCTCACATGCCTTAGAAACAAGGAAAGAAAGTTAGCCATAGACACATTTGCAATGACGGCAGTCTGGAACAGCACATCAAGGGGGATGAAAAAGGTAAGGATAATGGCTACTTTTAAATGTGCCAGGTTGTGCATTTTTGAGTGTCCTCGATTTTTTTATGTATTTTTCATTTTTAGCCAATTGTAAACAATGTCTACGAAAATACTCACATTGGGGCACCGTTACTCATAAATGGGTGCGTTGAAACCCATTCAAAACACTATTTTTGATCCTGCTCAAATACAAAGAATAAAGCATGCATATCCTCATTTCTCCGCTTCATTTGAGGCCTGGGGCTTTAAGTGTGTGGTCTGAACTGTTTCCTTGGTGGTGACATAATTTTTACCGTATGTGCCAAAGGGAGGAAATACTGCTTTTTCCGATAGAGGGCACTCTATCTGTGAGTAGATGTGTGTGGGTGGGTGTGCACGCGAATGCACGTGTCCGCAACACACACACTGTATTACCATACGACGGAAAGCGTAAAAGCGCAGCGAGCTCTGAAGTGACACCTTTTCCATATGCACCGTTTCATGTGTATTTTTTAGCGAATGTTCAAAGCACCACGACATTTTTTTGTTATAAAATACATAAAACACACATCTACACAAGGGCCCCTGCACAGCTTTGAAATTAACGAAACACACGACCTTTCTCAGCACATGATCTTGTTCACACATCTATAGCTGCAGGTGCAGCATGTTACACATAAGTGCAAAAGAGGAGCAGAGCTTCTCATTTCTCATTTGGGACGATGGCGAGATACTACAATACAGATCAAGCGCTCGCTGCAATCATGGAGCCCCATCCCGAGCCCATGGCCCACGACTCCGAAACCTCCATAACATCGGAGAGTGACACCGACACCGACAGCGAGGATGAGGAGTACCTCCCGGGGGTTGGCTCATCCTCCCACAGCTCCACTGACTCAACTGACGGTGGGGAAGTGGAAGCGGACCAGACACGGAGGTCCAAAAATGGAGAGATTCTCTGGGCACCTACCAATGAAAGGACGCTCCAGTTCAACCCTCCAGCGACAGGCATCACCCCGGGACCCACCCGCTATGCCGTGGCCAGTGTGGGCGAGCTGGCCGACAGTTTCCATTTATTCTTCAACACTACCATCACAGATCTTATCCTGCAGTACACTAACCTGCATGGAAGAAGGACGGTCACCGGATGGAAGGACCTGGATGCCACCACCATTCAGCCGTACATCGGGCTCCTTCTGCTGGCCGGCGTCTACCGCTCCCGTGGCGAAGCTACGCACAGCCTGTGGGATGGCCAGTCTGGACGGCCATCTTTTTCCAGCGGTCATGCCACGTAAAAACTTTGAAATAATTACCTTTGACGACCGGCTGTCAAGACCGCGACGCCGGGCAGCAGACAAGCTGGCTGCGGTGAGAGAGATGTGGGACAGATGGACAGCCGAGCTACCGCTGATTTTAACCCGGGAGTGGATATCTGCGTGGATGAGCAAGCTGGTGCCATAACGGGGACGATGTGAGTTTCGGCAATACATGCCCATGAAGCCGGCCAGGTATGGCATAAAAATGTGGATGACTTGTGACGTCCAGACGTCTTATGCTTGGAGGATTGCTGTCTACACCGGCCGATCAGCTAGTGCGCCGGTAGAGTGCAACCAAGGGCGTAGGGTCGTGTTGGAGATGACTGAGGGCCTGAGTGGAGTTACCGTCACATGCAACAATTTCTTTACCTCCTTCGGCCTGGCAGAGGAGCTGCTTCAAAGAAAGATCGCACTGGTTGGCACACTCCGAAAGAACCGGCCGGAGCTTCTCCCTGAGCTCCTGAGGGTACAGGGGAGAGAGGCCCTCTCCTCCATTTTCTTCTACAGTTGCAGAAAGAGGACCAGACGGTGGCCCTTGGCCATCTGTTTCAACTTGCTCGACATCAGTGCCCTGAATGCCTACATCCTCTCGAAGGCCATCGACCCAGCATGGCATCAGGGGAAGTCCCACAAAAGGAGGCTGTATCTATTAAGAAAATCTAATAAGAAATCTAATACTTTCATATATCACATGCAACATAAGAAATCCAAGACAAACCAAAACAAACAAAACTTCTGGGCTTCATGGGCAAATGACTTCTTAACTTTGTAAATATTCCTCCACAGGCTTTCAGTAAAACATTCATGAACGAGTAGCACTTTCAAAAACTGTTCAGTGCTTATTTGAACTATATACAAAAAAATAGTTCAACAACCCTGAACTTCTGCTGACTCTCTTGTTGTTTTGAGGGGGAAAGCCTCTCACAAAGAAAGGGCCCCCACCCAGTAATGAGATTCAATCCAAACATGATTAATATTTTCATACCAGTCCTTGCAGCTGCGTATCAGTCCTGAAGCCAACAGTCCATTTATCTATAACCCATTATAACAAACTGTATACTGCTGTATTTTAAACTTCCTTCACCCTTGGTGAGCAATAACCTTTTCACACTTCAATCCGCGCGTATTTCTGCACTTACACGGGACTCACACCGGGCGCGTAACGGCAGCGTCACGGCAGCGCCACAGTTGCGTAGCGAACTAGCCGTATTCACGCAAGATCACGCGAGAATCCCGAACATACGCGAGTCCCCGCGATAAACTGTGTATAAAAGAAACAACAACAACAAACAGCTAACTTTGCTTCTCTGACGTGGGAGAGATTATTAAAAGGATCTGTTGTGTCATAAATTATTGTGTGCTGTTCCACTTCAACAATTAGTCTCTCGTTGTTCATGTTGAGACTCTTTGATTGACTGACAGATGACCTGGTGCCACCGGTCATAATGTAATGTGGAGGTGAAGCTGTGACAGGCGACATGAACTGCATTTTGTGTTTTATTTTGAAAGGGGGCGGAAGTGTATTACGCTGATTCTGTGTCAGATTTCCTGTCTGGTGCTATCTGCTCTGTTGAAACTGACGCGGTTTAGCAACGCCTAACAACAAACAAACAACAAACGTCAATTATCTACCCGGTCAAAAGAACTGCTAAACGTCTTAAACGTTCGGGCAAACGACTCATTGCCAGTAATAATGGAAATCTGTACCAAGACTTCTCTCCAAAGTGCTCACATAATGTAATTTCGCTCGGCTAAAATGCTCTATGTCAGGTTTTTAAGGGGCCTTTGCTCCTAAACTGTACAGTAAAATCCTATGGTTCTTTGTCAGGTACTACTCAGTGCAACTGTAAGTATATCCCTGTGATTGATTAGCAGTAATAATGGAAATCTGCATCAAGACATCACTTCTTTCTATGTTTTTGTTGTTTTTAATGCAGATTTCTTGTTTTGTTTACATGTATCCATTTCAGTTGCATGTTATTCAAATCTCCACTTAAAACTCCTTTAACAATGTCTGTTTTAGGGAGCTAAATCTCAGTTTACGTGTAAACAGAAGGCCCAAAAGGATAAAACACTGTGTGTTAACAAAAATGTCCATATACACGTAAACAGGGTCTTAAAGTAAGTTTCCATAATTGACGTTCATACAGATTCAGTGTGACATCTGCGAGCGATGGTACCGCCTGGCATGTTTACCAAATGCACCCGAAGACACGGAGGATGACTGGACATGCATGTTGTGCCTTTAGGTAACACAGTGGGTGTGCCAGTATCCCTGTAAGCCTGTCTCCATACACTCACACACACACCCACACACACACACTCATGGTGGAGACAATTTGGACTACGATGCAGTGAAGCCTGTCTCCCCCTGTACACAGACACACACACACACACACACACACACACACACACACATTCCCTGAAGCCCTGGCGTTTCAGAACTTGCTTGAAATTTTCATTACATCATGTAACCAGTCAAAGTAAAAATGAAAATAAAACTACAACTGTTGTTTTGTGTAACTGGTGGAATAGTATTTTTGGAAGTCATTTTCCTACATTCTGTTTTTTAAGTATCATTTGCCTCAATGTTTTTTGAATTTTGAATAAATGTGTTTTCACAATGGCACTGTGGGATTTCAGATTTACACACACACACACACACACCTTATATATACTCACAGTTGCACTGAGTAATACCTGACAAAGAACCATAGGATTTTACTGTACAGTTTAGGAGCAAAGGCCCCTTAAAAACCTGACATAGAGCATTTTAGCCGAGCAAAATCACATTATGTGAGCACTTTGGAGAGAAGTCTTGATACAGATTTCCATTATTACTGGCAATGAGTCGTTTGCCCGAACTTTTAAGACGTTTAGCACTTCTTTTGACCGGGTAGATAATTGACGTTTGTTTGTTGTTAGGCGTCGTTTCGCAGGCGAAGCAAATTGCTGTCCGCTGTTGGGCTCTGGGTGCATTCACTGTATCTGCCAACGTCAAAGACCGTCTGGGGTACAGCTGGAAGCATCAAACCGTAAGTGCAGAAATACGCGCGGATGTTGATTTTGAGTGGCGGCTGGCGTAACAGCGGATGGACGAAGTGCGGCTGGCTTCACCGCAGTGAAGTTAATGATGATCGATCTGGGTGTCTGGCCCGTTTTTGGTTTTGGAGCCAAGGCTCGGTGAGCGCGTTGAATCTGCAGGTCCGAGTTTATGGGAAATTCCTCCACGAACTGTGCGACCGAGTCATGTTTGGACTCTTCTTCCTCATGTATGCCATACACCCTTAAATTATTTGGACCGCGATTCTAAGTTGTCTAGTCTGTCCAGTATCATTTTCTGCTCTTGCATTATGTCCTGCCGTGCACGACTCCAGCTCTTCTGTGTGTCAGAGCAGCGCATATCTTCTCATCATGTTCTCCGATATCCGTGGTTATTTGAGCAAACTTTTGGTCGGTGTCTCCCTTAAGTTCTGTCAGATCGTTTCTCATTTGCGCTGTAATTTCGTCTTTGAATGTTTTGAGGTCCGCCTTCGTTTCGTTTTGCAGAACTTGGATTTGCTTGCTAATGCCGTCCAGGCTGCTTTGAAACGAGGCCATGTTAGCTTCAGGTGTTAGCTCACTGTCGTTAGGCGTTCGATTTTTCACTTGACCTTTTTTTTATTCTTTGTTTTTGTTGGCACCTCCGCTCATATTCACAATTCCAACTTTCGTCGTCGTGTGTCTCGAGTTTCAGTGGAGTGTTTTAGGTTGGCATGCAGGAGCTGTCTCACACGGCCATGCTGCTCTACCGTCCCACCGGAAGTCTCTGTAAGTTCATCACCCATCCACACCAGTGTGCAGTGGACAGCACTGACCCGAGTTACATCCCCGGCTTGTAGCTCAGAATGTCTGACTGAGACAGTCAGACATTCTGAGCTACAAGCTGCTGACCTGAAGGCCTCAGACATGTGGGTGGATAAGTTCAAGCCACTGAATGAAGATGTGGAAAGACTTGCACGACAGCAAGCAGAGTTGGCCAAGCCAACACAAGTGGTCAGCTTCCCATCACATACCACACACTGCAGCGTCCATTGCTGTACTGACAATGTTTGGCTCTACGTATGCATGTGAGCAGTCTGTCTCACATCTAAAGAACATTAAGAGCAACTTATGATCACGTTTAACGGATGGAAGTCTCAACGCCTGCATGAAGCTTAACCTCACCACGTATCAACCAGACTACAAAGCCATCCGCAAAACCATGCAGCACCAGAAGTCGCATAAATGGTAAGAAATACTCATCATTAATTAGCAACAGCATAACAATGTTATTAACAAAGTTGTTCATTCAGAGACATATTGTACTTTAAAAGTGTTGAAATGACATAAAATGCAGACATTTACTTGCATTTTTGGTTTTAAACACATTGTATGGCTCTGATGGAATTACATTCACAAATATGTGGTGTTCATGGCTCTCTCAGCCAAAAAGCATCCAGACCCCTGCTCTAAGAGGCGATTCAATGAGATGGTAAAACTCTGCATCTCATCTCTGAAAGGGGTAATCGGGCACTTGCATTCAAAGCATCTTCAATGCATGGTAGGCAGACAGCACACTATACACCTTAGTAATCACAGCTTTAAATGAATTAACAAGTGTTAATATGAAATCACTTTCAGAATCTGGAGGGTGTTTTGGGAAATGGGGGTATTGTTTCCAGAAAAAAAGTCCCACCTACAGGTTAGTTATGAAATCTAAACTTTGTAACCTCTCGTTCTATATATTGAAACATGCTGGACCTGAAGGTTAGGGTTAGAACCTGAACTGGTATCACTGATGACACCTGTGTTTTCAAATGGCTGCTTTTTTTAATAGCAGCCATTTTGTTCAAGTTCAAATGTATACATTCCCTCTCTCTTAGTTACTGTTGCTATGACTACATGCTTTTATGCTAATGAGATTCTAATCGCTTTGATGATGCCTCATGACAGAACATTCCATTTGTTCAGACTTCTATATAAGGAGCACACAAGCCCAGCACAAACTGTAGTCTCTCGGTACAATTTGTCTGACAGATCACGTTCGATCCTTTTTCAAAACTTGGTTAACGCTATCATCAGTAGACATGGTCATCTTGTGTCTCGGTTATGTTGTGGGTACTTTGGTCACAAAGTCAATGCGGACTCTTCTGGATTCTCATCCTCCTCCGCCAACCCAGTCCAATAACCCAAGACCTGCTTCACGAAAATGTGTCTTGGAGTTACCTGTGCCAACTCGCTGTCTTGATGGACTCAACAGCTTGCCTTCCATGGACAGCATGAGAAATCCTCCAAGTGAAGTCGCCATTCCTCCTGTTCAGGATGACATAAGTTGTGAGGAAACACAACAGGTGCAAGAAATAAGCCATACTGCCAAGGTTTCCAGTCCTCATCCTCCAGAAAGCTGTGAGCTGCCTTCACTCAGGTATGACAGCATGCTACAGAAGTTTGGAGTCTCTGTTGCACAGAGAGGCTTCAAAGCTGTTACTGCCATGGCAGTATCAGCCATATGTTGGGTGACACTAGCAGTGATTGCAGTCTTATTTAACATCATTCAACATATTAGGCACACTGCAAAATTCATGGTGGATTTTCTGATGGTTTTCGTCGTATACCCTGTTGTCCTGATCACTTTGGGATGCGCATATGTTATATGTCGTCTTTGTTCCAAGCTTTATCGTTGGGTTAGGCTGCGCCACATTTGACATCCACCATACAATAACTCATTTTTTCCAAATCTCTTAACATTAGCTGCAAAAAAGTTATTACATAATTAGCAGAGGTCAAAATAAGCCAGTAGAGTGAAAATGGTTGGTGTAACATCTTGCATTTTAATATATGAGGGGAGTCAGATTGTGACAGGTGTAAATTCTGACCCGAGAAAATCTGATTTATGTAATAACTTATTAACTCCGCCAACCCAGTCCAATAACCCAAAACCTGCTTCATGACTCAACAGCTTGCCTTCCATGGACATCATGAGAAATCCTCCAAGTGAAGTCGCCGTTCCTCCTGTTCAGGATGACATAAGTTGTGAGGAAACACAACAACAGGTTGCAAGAAATAAGCCATACTGCCAAGGTTTCCAGTCCTCATCCTCCAGAAAGCTGTGAGCTTCCTTCACTCAGGTATGACAACATGCTACAGAAGTTTGGAGTCTCTGTTCCGCAGAGAGGCTTCAAAGCTGTTACTGCCATGGCAGAAAATGAAAATGGTTGGTGTTACATCTTGGATTTTTAATATAAGAGGGGAGTCAGATTGTGACAGGTGTAAATTCTGACCCGAAAAAATCTGACCACCTTCCTTTTTTCAAATCTCTGAACAATAATTATAATATAAGTTATTACATAAGTAGCAGAGGTCAAAATAAGCCAGTAGAGTGAAAATGGTTGGTGTAACATCTTGCAATTTTAATATAAGAGGGAAGTCAGATTGTGACAGGTGTAAATTCTGACCCGAAAAAATCTGACTTATGTAATAACTTATTATTAACTCCACCAACCCAGTCCAATAACCCAAAACCTGCTTCATGACTCAACAGCTTGCCTTCCATGGACAGTATGAGAAATCCTCCAAGTCCTCCTCCGCCAACCCAGTCCAATAACCCAAGACCTGCTTCACGAAAATGTCTCTTGGAGTTACCTGTGCCAACTCGCTGTCTTGATGGACTCAACAGCTTGCCTTCCATGGACATCATGAGAAATCCTCCAAGTCAAGTCGCCATTCCTCCTGTTCAGGATGACGGTTGTGAGGAAACACAACACGTGCAAGAAATAAGCCATACTGCCAAGGTTTCCAGTCCTCATCCTCCAGAAAGCTGTGAGCTCCCTTCACTCAATTATGACAGCATGCTACAGAAGTTTGGAGTCTCTGTTGCGCAGAGAGGCTTCAAAGCTGTTACTGCCATGGCAGTATCAGCCATATGTTGGGCGACACTAGCAGTGACTGCACTCTTATTTAACATCATTCAACATATTGTGCACACTGCAAAATTCATGCTGGATTTTCTGATGGTTTTCGTCGTATACCCTGTTGGCCTGATCACTTTGGGATGCACATATGTTATATGTCGTCTTTGTTCCAAGCTTTATCGTTTTTGGAAGTTTAATATAAGAGGGTGTAAATTGTGACCTGAGAAAATCTGACTTATGTAATAACTATTGCAATCTGAGTTATGTAATAACTCATTTTTTTCCAAATCTCTTAAAGGGATAGTTCGGGATTTTTGACATGAATCTGTATGGCATCCCCATCAGTAGTGTCGCACAGCCACACCGACTTACCCCCGACAGTGTCCTGTGGGCCGAGTTCTGTCCAGGTTTGGTCAGCAACGAAAGTAGTCCGGCAGGTTTGCTGGGACACTTAAATACAAAGTTTTTCTTCTCAAAACAGCATGTGTTCAAAAGAGTGATTTGTTTGCATCACAAAACCGATGTCCTTGAAAAAGTCACACTTCGTAATCAATTGGCCCTACTTTCTCTCTTTTTGTATCTCTGCGCTGCTGCAAGTGGCCGCTACTGTTGAGTTTCGTTCGCGGACGTGCCGCGTCGGAATGTGGCACTTTTTCAAGCGCCCCATTCCAACCCAGCTCCTTCCGCCCACCAGGCTCTCTCCGGGCAGCCCAGCCCTCGTCTGTCATCTTGCAGCAGCGCAGAGATACCAAAAGAGAGAAAGTATGGCCAATTGATTACGAGGTGGGACTTTTTCGTGGACATCGGTTTTGTGATGCAAACAAATCACTCTTTTGAACACATGCTGTTTTGAGAAGAAAAACTTTGTATTTAAGTGTCCCAGCAAACCTGCCGGACTACTTTCGTTGCTGACCAAACCTGGACAGAACTCGGCCCACAGGACACTGTCGGGGGTAAGTCGGTGTGGCTGTGCGACACTACTGACGGGGATGCCATACAGATTCATGTCAAAAATCCCGAACTATCCCTTTAACATTAGCTGCAAATAAGTTATTACATAATGTTGCTGAAATTTTTGGGAAGCACACACTTACACAAATAAAGATCTCGACTCAATCAATTGGTCCTTATAGGTTTTGTCATCTTATTCTTGCAAGAGGAAAAGTTCTACAAATGCACAAGACAGTCTGCAGAAAATGTTCCGGGTGGGGCAGTCCCACGCTGATTCTTATACACTTCTAGGGAGTATTCGTTACTTCTTATGATTTACTTATCTAACTGTAGTAGATACTGTAGCTACAATGGAATGTGCTCCTCACTAACAAGCTGTGCTGGACCGTGTGAACCAAGGTCAAGTTTATACATCAAACAACTACTGCTACAAACAATTTTCATAAATGAGAGAAATGTTTCTAAGTGCAAGGTACTGAGTAAAACCAAACAAGAGTATAAGGCACAACGTTTTGTACTTAAAAAACCTTTTGAAATATTACTGAGATCAAACATGGCTATATATGGTTATAAAAGATCACACAATCATGTAATATAAATTTTCCATTACAATAAGTAGCAGAGGTCACAATAAGCCGGCAAAGTGAAAATGGCTGGTGTTACATGTTGCATTTTTAACATAAGAGGGGAGTCAGATTGTGACAGGTGTAAATTGTGACCCGAAAAAATCTGACCCGCCCTCCTTTTTTCAAATCTCTGAACAGTAATTATAATTTAAGTTATTACATAAGTAGCAGAGGTCACAATAAGGTTATTAAAAAATCGTCAGACAGAGGAGCATTCTGTGGGAAGACTATGAGATGATCAAGTTCAGTGCCATATGAGAGAACGAGATCAAGAGTGTCGTTCAGACAATGAGTCGGTTTATTTACACTCTGACAGAAGCCAACTGAATCTAATAAAGAGATAAACGCAGTACTAAGTACTTGTGGTTGTCCACATGAATATTAAAATCACCTACAATAATTACAATCTGTTTTAAGGATCAAGCCTGATGTAAATTCTGATGAAAATTCAGAGTAAGGGCCAGGAGCATGATATCCTATATCAAATAGAACTAGCTGTAATGTTTTCCAGGTTGGGTGAGTGAGGCCAAGAACAAGACTTTCAAATGACTTATAATTTAGTTTAGGTTCAGGATTTATTAATTGACTTCAGTCAATTATGGCTCCACCTCCACCACCTCGATCATTACTTCGAGGAATATGAGCATTACAATGACTTAGAGGAGTGGATTCTTTTAAGCTAACATATTCATCCTCCTGCAGCCAGGTTTCAGTGAGGCAAAATAAATCAATATCATCATCAGATATTAATTCATTGGCTAAAAGAGCTTTAGAGGACAAGGACCTGATATTCAGTCCACATTTAACTCTCTTATTTTGTATTCTCAAATTTATTTCAATGTGACAATCCAAAAAAAATAAAAAAATAAAAACTTTTCCATATTAAGTAAGAAATCTATGTAATTTCCATATTATTGAAGATCTCTGAAAAGGGGGCAAAGGGGAATTCCTGTGGCCAAGATCGACCCTTACCTGCTTTATACATTTGCAGAGCCTGGCTCCTGGGAGGGAATTGGAGAGTGAGGCATGTCTCATTTCATAAAATGCTTCAGATTTTCAGAATTTTGCAACTTAATTTGGATAGTTGTCCTCTCTTTTTTAAAAAGAAAAAAAAGTCAGTACATAGCTCACATGGCCTTAGAAACAAGGAAAGAAAGTTAGCCATAGACACATTTGCAATGACGGCAGTCTGGAACAGCACATCAAGGGGGATGAAAAAGGTAAGGATAATGGCTACTTTTAAATGTGCCAGGTTGTTGCATTTTTGAGTGTCCTCGATTTTTTTATGTATTTTTCATTTTTAGCCAATTGTAAACAATGTCTACGAAAATACTCACATTGGGGCACCGTTACTCATAAATGGGTGCGTTGAAACCCATTCAAAACACTATTTTGATCCTGCTCAAATACAGAATAAATAAAATAAAATAAGAATAAAGCATGCATATCCTCATTTCTCCGCTTCATTTGAGGCCTGGGGCTTTAAGTGTGTGGTCTGAACTGTTTCCTTGGTGGTGACATAATTTTTACCGTATTTGCTAAAGGGAGGAAATACTGCTTTTTCCGATAGAGGGCACTCTATCTGTGAGTAGATGTGTGTGGGTGGGTGTGCAACGCGAATGCACGTGTCCGCAACACAACACACTGTATTACCATACGACGGAAAGCGTAAAAGCGCAGCGAGCTCTGAAGTGACACCTTTTCCATATGCACCGTTTCATGTGTATTTTTTAGCGAATGTTCAAAGCACCACGACATTTTTTTGTTATAAAATACATAAAACACACATCTACACAAGGGCCCCTGCACAGCTTTGAAATTAACGAAACACACGACCTTTCTCAGCACATGATCTTGTTCCCACATCTATAGCTGCAGGTGCAGCATGTTACACATAAGTGTTTTGGAGCCAAGGCTCGGTGAGCGCGTTGAATCGGCAGGTCGAGTTTACGGGTTTTCGGGACCGCGATTCTAAGTTGTCTAGTTTGTCCAGTATCATTTTCTGCTCTTGCATTATGTCCTGCCGTGCACGACTCCAGCTCTTCTGTGTCAGAGCAGCGCATATCTTCTCATCATGTTCTCCGATATCCGTGGTTATTTGAGCAAACTTTTGGTCGGTGTCTCCCTTAAGTTCTGTCAGATCGTTTCTCATTTGCGCTGTAATTTCGTCTTTGAATGTTTTGAGGTCCGCCTTCGTTTCGTTTTGCAGAACTTGGATTTGCTTGCTAATGCCGTCCAGGCTGCTTTGAAACGAGGCCATCTACACAAGGGCCCCTGCACAGCTTTGAAATTAACGAAACACACGACCTTTCTCAGCACATGATCTTGTTCACACATCTATAGCTGCAGGTGCAGCATGTTACACATAAGTGCAAAAGAGGAGCAGAGCTTCTCATTTCTCATTTGGGACGATGGCGAGATACTACAATACAGATCAAGCGCTCGCTGCAATCATGGAGCCCGATCCCGAGCCCATGGACCACGACTCGAAACCTCCATAACATCGGAGAGTGACACCGACACCGACAGCGAGGATGAGGAGTACCTCCCGGGGTTGGCTCATCCTCCCACAGCTCCACTGACTCAACTGACGGTGGGGAAGTGGAAGGTGACGCAGACACGGAGGTCCCAAAATGGAGAGATTCTCTGGGCACCTACCAATGATAAAGGACCGCTCCAGGTTCAACCCCTCCAGCGACAGGCATCACCCCGGGACCCACCCGCTATTGTCGTGGCCAGAGTGGGCGAGCTGGCCGACAGTTTTCCATTTATTCTTCAACACTACCATCACAGATCTTATCCTGCAGTACACTAACCTGCATGGGAGAAGGGGGACGGTCACCGGATGGAAGGACCTGGATGCCACCACCATTCAGCCGTACATCGGGCTCCTTCTGCTGGCCGGCGTCTACCGCTCCCGTGGCGAAGCTACGCACAGCCTGTGGGATGGCCAGTCTGGACGGCCATCTTTTTCCAGCGGTCATGCCACGTAAAAACTTTGAAATAATTACCTTTGACGACCGGCTGTCAAGACCGCGACGCCGGGCAGCAGACAAGGCTGCGGTGAGAGAGATGTGGGACAGATGGACAGCCGAGCTACCGCTGATTTTAACCCGGGAGTGGATATCTGCGTGGATGAGCAGCTGGTGCCATAACGGGGACGATGTGAGTTTCGGCAATACATGCCCATGAAGCCGGCCAGGTATGGCATAAAAATGTGGATGACTTGTGACGTCCAGACGTCTTATGCTTGGAGGATTGCTGTCTACACCGGCCGATCAGCTAGTGCGCCGGTAGAGTGCAACCAAGGGCGTAGGGTCGTGTTGGAGATGACTGAGGGCCTGAGTGGAGTTACCGTCACATGCAACAATTTCTTTACCTCCTTCGGCCTGGCAGAGGAGCTGCTTCAAAGAAAGATCGCACTGGTTGGCACACTCCGAAAGAACGGCCGGAGCTTCTCCCTGAGCTCCTGAGGGTACAGGGGAGAGAGGCCCTCTCCTCCATTTTCTTCTACAGTTGCAGAAAGAGGACCAGACGGTGGCCCTTGGCCATCTGTTTCAACTTGCTCGACATCAGTGCCCTGAATGCCTACATCCTCTCGAAGGCCATCGACCCAGCATGGCATCAGGGGAAGTCCCACAAAAGGAGGCTGTGTATCTATTAAGAAAATCTAATAAGAAATCTAATACTTTCATATATCACATGCAACATAAGAAATCCAAGACAAACCAAAACAAACAAAACTTCTGGGCTTCATGGGCAAATGACTTCTTAACTTTGTAAATATTCCTCCACAGGCTTTCAGTAAAACATTCATGAACGAGTAGCACTTTCAAAAACTGTTCAGTGCTTATTTGAACTATATACAAAAAAATAGTTCAACAACCCTGAACTTCTGCTGACTCTCTTGTTGTTTTGAGGGGGAAAGCCTCTCACAAAGAAAGGGCCCCCACCCAGTAATGAGATTCAATCCAAACATGATTAATATTTTCATACCAGTCCTTGCAGCTGCGTATCAGTCCTGAAGCCAACAGTCCATTTATCTATAACCCATTATAACAAACTGTATACTGCTGTATTTTAAACTTCCTTCACCCTTGGTGAGCAATAACCTTTTCACACTTCAATCCGCGCGTATTTCTGCACTTACACGGGACTCACACCGGGCGCGTAACGGCAGCGTCACGGCAGCGCCACAGTTGCGTAGCGAACTAGCCGTATTCACGCGAGATCACGCGAGAATCCCGAACATACGCGAGTCCCCGCGATAAACTGTGTATAAAAGAAACAACAACAACAAACAGCTAACTTTGCTTCTCTGACGTGGGAGAGATTATTAAAAGGATCTGTGTCATAAATTATTGTGTGCTGTTCCACTTCAACAATTAGTCTCTCGTTGTTCATGTTGAGACTCTTTGATTGACTGACAGATGACCTGGTGCCACCGGTCATAATGTAATGTGGAGGTGAAGCTGTGACAGGCGACATGAACTGCATTTTGTGTTTTATTTTGAAAGGGGGGCGGAAGTGTATATTACGCTGATTCTGTGTCAGATTTCCTGTCTGGTGCTATCTGCTCTGTTGAAACTGACGCGGTTTTAGCAACGGCTAACAACAAACAAACAACAAACGTCAATTATCTACCCGGTCAAAAGAACTGCTAAACGTCTTAAACGTTCGGGCAAACGACTCATTGCCAGTAATAATGGAAATCTGTATCAAGACTTCTCTCCAAAGTGCTCACATAATGTAATTTCCCTCGGCTAAAATGCTCTATGTCAGGTTTTTAAGGGGCCTTTGCTCCTAAACTGTACAGTAAAATCCTATGGTTCTTTGTCAGGTACTACTCAGTGCAACTGTAAGTATATCCCTGTGATTGATTAGCAGTAATAATGGAAATCTGCATCAAGACATCACTTCTTTCTATGTTTTGTTGTTTTTAATGCAGATTTCTTGTTTTGTTTACATGTATCCATTTCCGTTGCATGTTATTCAAATCTCCACTTAAAACTCCTTTAACAATGTCTGTTTTAGGGAGCTAAATCTCAGTTTACGTGTAAACAGAAGGCCCAAAAGGATAAAACACTGTGTGTTAACAAAAATGTCCATATACACGTAAACAGGGTCTTAAAGTAAGTTTCCATAATTGACGTTCATACAGATTCAGTGTGACATCTGCGAGCGATGGTACCCACCTGGCATGTTTACCAAATGCACCCGAAGACACGGAGGATGACTGGACATGCATGTTGTGCCTTTAGGTAACACAGTGGGTGTGCCAGTATCCCTGTAAGCCTGTCTCCATACACTCACACACACCACACACACACACACACACTCATGGTGGAGACAATTTGGACTACGATGCAGTGAAGCCTGTCTCCCCACTGTACACACACACACACACACACACACATTCCCTGAAGCCCTGGCGTTTCAGAACTTGCTTGAAATTTTCATTACATCATGTAACCAGTCAAAGTAAAAATGAAAATAAAACTACAACTGTTGTTTTGTGTAACTGGTGGAATAGTATTTTTGGAAGTCATTTTCCTACATTGTGTTTTTAAGTATCATTTGCCTCATGTTTTTGAATTTGAATAAATGTGTTTTCACAATGGCACTGTGGGATTTCAGATTTACACACACACACACACACACACACACACCTTATATATTACTTACAGTTGTAACTGACAAAGAACCATAGGATTTTACTGTACAGTTTAGGAGCAAAGGCCCTTAAAAACCTGACATAGAGCATTTTAGCCGAGCAAAATTACATTATGTGAGCACTTTGGAGAGAAGTCTTGTACAGATTTCCATTATTACTGGCAATGAGTCGTTTGCCCGAACTTTTAAGACGTTTAGCACTTCTTTTGACCGGGTAGATAATTGACGTTTGTTTGTTGTTAGGCGTAGTTTCGCAGGCGAAGCAAATTGCTGTCCGCTGTTGGGCTCTGGGTGCATTCACTGTATCTGCCAACGTCAAAGACCGTCTGGGGTACAGCTGGAAGCATCAAACCGTAAGTGCAAAA
>CM024809.1:15984966-16062405 GCA_014281875.1 Nibea albiflora
CCTGTTTTACATTTCATCCTGTGAAGAATCACATGAACGGTTCCTTTCTGATGCCAGCTAATTTAACTACATGGCTGCAGTTATTTAATAAACTGCTACGGCTGCTTGAACGCAGCCTGTCAGATAACTCTGCGTCCTGTATCGTCGACTCTCTTGAAAATGCATAGTTGACCTTGATAGCTGCTGTCACATCTTAATGTCACACACTCAGCAAGTTCAACACAGAAGACTCAATTAGCGGGAAGCGCCAGGTTAGAGGTGTGAGGTATGCAGGGAGAAATAAATAAGCATGACTCAGTGATATGACAGATCTTTGGACAGAAGCAGTGTGCAGGAGAAGCCTAAAAGTGCTCATTTCTTTTAGAGTAAAATAGTTATATTACATCAGCACTAATTTACTTGTAACACATATAAAGCATCACTTTTCACTTTTGTTTGAGCTAGCATGGCAGTTTCCCTGCTTCCAGCTTTTAAGTTGCAAGGCTAAACACACCAATAACTTGCTCGACACTCAAGAAATCTCCTCTGAATTTGTTAAATAGCATACTGTAGTAGTACTACTACTAATAATAATTATTACTATTATTACTATTATAGTAATATTATAATGTCGTGAGTAATCTTTAAAAACCTTGTGCATCATGGTATAAATGCAGATAATACACTATAAGAATAAACTATGCCTATATTGTCAATATTGTATTTGCATTGTACAATATTACATGATAACAATACTGCATGAGCTTCAATTCCAAAATATCAGCTATGCTCATCGAAGCCGCAATGTGAGCATATAATTCAGCTCATGGAGTCACGTAGGACACACACAACATGCCATTCCTGCCTTCATCAAAGGCCCATGTAAACAGCAGCTGCAGGGAAATGTCACGAGCCCACACCACATTGTAGGCTTATTACTACTGTGTGTGTGTGTGTGTGTGTGTGTATAGCCACAGTGTAGGGCTTAGCACCAGTGAGGTCAGCCAGTATTTATCCCAATAAGAAGAGCCGTGGTGTCAGCCTGACTGCTGCCTCGAACTGCCCACCGGTACAGTCAGCCACCACTGCAGCAGTATGAGCATAATTTATAACATTTAAAACATAAAATGTAATCATTTACTCAGTATACACACTAGATCTTTTCACAAATACCATTTGACAGAGCAGGAAAATGTGAATAGTAAAACCAGGACATGTTGGCTTAACTTCACGGCTTTCTGGGACAGAACCGAGCCATCATTAATATTATTAGTAACAACTGTGCTTTCCCTACGATGATGTGACAAATTGTCTGCTGTGAATGGTTTTAATTAAAGCTTTTATTAAGATAAGAATTTCAGGAAGGCTTCCCGGCTGTTAAAAATATGAATTAGCGCTCCCTCTGCACAAGGCACATCAGATAAACTTGTTAAAGATGTCGCCAAACTGATCTTCCAATTAATGTCATGTTTCAAACTGAGCACACAGATGCATTTCTTCTGCCAACTCCATAAAACAATATTCAGAGTTGTCTTGTGAGCTTTGTTTTTGTTAAGGTGTGGCAGGACTCAGCCCAAAGCTAATTTTAGCCTTGTGTTATCTATGCAAATGAATGCAGGCGAATGAAGTATAAATATCTGATACCTGTTGACAGATAATGTTGTAGTATACTGATGTCTAATTCTAGCATCTTTTTTTTAGCGAAGTGTTAAAATATAAAGTACATCCAATTACTTTCTTGACCTGAAAAACACACGGAGCAGGTGGATGTACCTTCCCTGCAGTCTTCCTCTCTGACCTGGATATTTGGCAGCTGGACAGAATGAACTTGGCTGAAATGCTTCTGAAGTGTGTGTTTATTCGACCCAAACAGCCATACAGCACCACCTGTGCGGACACACGCTAACAATCTTCATGCCAACAGCAAGTCTGTGCAGTGAACTGGACAGCTGAAAGCTCAACCTTTGTTATTTTTTCTGTCTTTCTGTCCATACACTCATCCATCAGTCACTAAATTCAAAACACTGAACTCACTGAACTACATCATGTCTTCACCTCAGTTAGCAGGCCACCGGGCAAAGGGAAGGCAACCTTCAGGCTTCAGGTCACATCTTGTTGCCATCATTAGCAGATGAAGAGTCCAATCATTGCTTGTGCTGAGGATCGTTTGTCAAACCCAATCATACTAATTAATCACAATTAAAGGTCCAGTATGTAGCATTAGCATTAGCATGTTTTCATTAGTGTATAAAATTAGTCCTTTATATCTACAGTGAGGGCGGGTCCTCTTCCACGGAATCCACCATGTTGAACCGCCATTTTTCTACAGTAGCCCAGAACAGACAAACCATTTGGTTGCAATCAGCAACCTCCCTGCTAGGTGCCACTAAATAAATCCTACACACTGGACCTTTTAACTAATGCTGAGAACATTATGCATACAGTATGTAGGATGTAATGACAGACCATGGCAAAAACTAAATAGCAGTCAGTAGTTTATAATCAGATGAAAATTAGAATTGCTGTCTTTGATACCTTAGAATGAATTTTTATATCGATGGAGGGAGAGGCTCTTCTTTCATGTTGACTCACCATGTTTCATGCTCGCAATTTTTTGCAACCACTGTAGTTTCTCCTGTGTTTATAAGGGGAGGGTGAGACAAGGGGTATTCAGTTGGTTGCAACCTCACCACGTGCCACTAAATCCTACACACTGGTGTTTAATTTATTCAAAAGCGTCGTTCACTTAAAGGTTTTCTTGTTGTCTTACGTCTCATATCATTGTAAAGTGAATGATTTTCATTTTATATGATAAAGATTACACAATTTACAAATTCTTACATCATATTTTATTTGAATAATCTTACCAGACTGACCTATACCAGATGGAGCACAGACATTAAAATATCACTTCTGACACACACACACTCACATCCTCATATATGATCTATGCTAACACATTTGTGCAAACACACCCTTTTCCTTTCTCCTCTCACTCCATCTTACCTCCGACACTTTGTCAAGCACAAACTGCACGTGTGTAAACACACATATCATCATTCCTGACAGAGAACACACACGGCGAAGCAGACACACACGCACACACCCTGGAGGCTCATGCCTTTCGGTGCAAAACTCCTGCACGCTGCAGCTACTCATGACTTGTGACACACATTATTTAGAGCCAGCCTTACTGCAACGCTGTCACAACTGCCTGCCAAGGATAATCATATATGTGTGTTTGTGGGTGGGGGAAATTGCTCACTAGCTAGTAGTTAACCAGGAGGACCTAAATCGGTACTCATGTTAGTGATTCTCTTGGTCATTTTAAAATGTTCTACAGTGACTTAAAACATTGAGCTTTGGGTCTCGAGTTGCGTTGGGTTCTCTACTCATTTTCAAGATTGATTTGTCAAGAAAAAGCATTTAATCATGGAGCATTCAATCCCCGTTTTAGAAGCAGATTGTGTTTTTTGAAGGTGATGAGGATGCTGACGGCAGAGCAGTGTGATGTGTGTTGACATCATCTTTCTTCATGAATCACTTGGAAGTGCACAAATGTGTTGTATTGATCCCGGCTGTCTTCCTCCTGGAGAACAAGTCGCGAGGAAGAGTCAGCAGGTTCACACCGTTCAGGCCCAGCTGTACACACACATGCAGAAAACAGCCTGGGAAACAGTATTGATCAGACCTCTCCACATGTGACCTGTAGCCGAATTAACAGGCAAGTCTATGATCATCCATCCCTATTAGTCACTGATAATGATCCCCTGTGGTGAAGGGGCTCAACATGTCTCAGCTGAGGAGATACCTCGACACAAACCCTGTTAATAGTCTGATCTGGCTGTGCAGATAGCCATAAATAAAAGATAAAGTGTAATTGGCATTTATGTGGAATTGAAAGAATGCAGACCTGCCTGTTGATTATACCACTCTCTCAGGGTGTGTTCATGCCAAGCCTGTTCTGAGAGGTTTATTTAAGCCCGAGGCACCACTCTGTGGTGGATGAGGTAAACAATGTCAAACACAGGTGGTGGCGTCGAACAATCAGGCTGAGCTAGCGTATAATGCGGAGAGCACGATCTGAACCGAGGGCTGAGATGTTATCCAAGAATCTCACAGGGTCGAGGAGGATTTCGATAGCCAGAACGAATTAGATAGGGTTGTTAGAATCGAGATGGATCCGACAAAGTAAACCCAGACTCAAGAAATTAAAATGAAAATGGATGAGGAACCCATAATATGAACTAGAAGCCTCAGGTTTGAAAGATTCCAGTGGTAGAACAGTGGGTCAGGATGTAACCATCTATCGATCTGAAGCCATACATTGATGATCAATGATCCAACATGATCAATGCAAAGGAAAACATTGAACCGCATCATCGTCTTTAAGATATGTTACTTCAGATCTAAAGGTACAGTGAACATTTAGACTGATCTATTGGTAGAAATGTGCCACTATGAATTACCGTAGAAGAGTCCTTTATATATCTACAAAGGGCCTCTTACATGGGGTCCAGCTCTCATCGTAGTTTCTCCTATACATATAGAAGAGGAGGGTGAGGGGTATTGAGTCGGCTGCAATCTGCAGCCCCAACTGCTAGATGTCTATATATATAGAAATCCTACACACTGGACCTTATTAAAAGTTCAATGTTTATCCATTTGTCACACAAGTGCTCTTATTAATACAAGGCTATGCAGTGGTAAATGCCAACTTTGGGAGATTTCAGGATTATAAGTGTGGGGACAAGATTTGGAATTTGGTCAGAGGACCAGAAAATTCATTCCCTTCCTCTAAACTGAACCTAATACAAGGAAACAATTCCAAAACACATCCCCTGACCCAACAAAGTAATCAATCACCAAACTGGACTGCCAAGTTACTTTAAATGGCCGTGTAACTTCTGTTTACAGGAACTGCATCACTGTAACTGAATCCAATTACAGCGAAAGAGCTTTTGAAGTAAAGAAACCACCAGTGAACCACCACTGTGTCAGACAATCCCTCAATACAGGCTGATGCCCACACCACTTTCAAATTAAACTCACGCCAGGCAGCTATATTCAAATCACACACGCACACAAACACACACCTGATACTGTTTATCAGGAAGCAACTCGTCCCCACATGTGGAGACCAGCTGTCATCACTCACAGGTACAGATCTGAAATTAATTTTCCGCTCATGTCCGCTCGCACATTCAGCCAACATTCTTTGAATGTTTACAGGCCATATAAAAAAAAAACACAACATCACAGAGGAGAGAGAGGGTAACCTCCCAGACAAACCGTGTTTGTTTGTTTGTCTCTTTGGCTTGCAGTTTACGGCCGTGTGTTAATGAATTTCTCCTGTCTCGACTCCCAGACGAACCGCAGCACTCTCATTAACGGCTCCGGCAGTGCTGCAGGACATCGACGGGTCTCCTCGCTAAGACCAACGTCAATCCAAGCTTCCTGTTTTGAGAGGCCAGATTGATTTGTGGGATCCAGTCTCTGTCCTCAGTGACATCTTGTTTTTGGTTTGGACAAGATTAAACGCAAAAGTCAAGTCCTGGAATTTCTTAATTTGTAAATCAGATGGGCGATGTCTTGTTCCCTAAACTGTCTGCTCCATCAGCTTCACTCACATGCTATTCCAAAATGTGTAACCCCACTGTAGTCTTGTATACAAGGAAAAAGGGGCTAGCTGAGTCCATTATTATTGTGGTATAGAGGTTTGTTTGTATGTCTTTCAACCAATCACAGCAGTGATGTACTTGCTGGGGAGGGGACTGGTTCTGGTGGACCATTTGTACATGGGGAGGTGAGCCATGCTATTCAAATAAATAAATCTCTGCAAAAGAAAAGGTAATAGGTGCTAGCGCGTTTATGTTTGTACTGTTAGTAGCCATCTTCAGCATAGAGATTGCTAGTGTGGATGCTGTTGTTGTTTTAGCTAGGAGGAGAATGCTATGCTTCGCTATGCTATGCTATGCTATGCTCGCTACACCATAGTATTTTAGTTACAGTATTTTAATAACATATTTGTGGCAGCTAGTAAACAAGTGCAACCAGATGCAAACAAACCTAGCTCTTATGCTATGTTTAATTAGCTGAATACAGTTAGCGTCTGATTTGAATTTGATGTAACTGCAAGGAGTGGTGGCTACAGAGCATTGTATCATGCATTGTAGCAGGCTGTCCCACTCAGCTTATGTGCTACATTATAATGCAGCATGATGTGAAAGAGCACCATTAGCTAGTTAGTTAGCATACATAGCAGCTTTATATCTACAAAGGAAGCAGGTCCTCTCACATGGGGTCCACCATGTTTCCACCAAACACTGACTCTAGAGAGGTCCTTTCACAGTTTTTGTTCACTCTACAGCCACCGTAGTTTCTCCTGTACACATGTCTTGGGAGAGTGAGGGGTATTCAGTTGGTTGCAAACCCACTGCTAGATGCCACCAAATCTTACATACTGGACCTTGAAAAGTTGAATGTTTATCCATTTGTCACACAATTCCCCTCATTAATACATGTTTATGCAGTGGTATATGCCAGATTTGAGTGTTTTTAAGCATGTTAAGTATAAACACTGCATTTAAAACGTGTATTTTGATGAGATTTCAAGAGTTAAAGAGTTTCCTGTTCAAAATTCTGACTCAAAGCGAAGAACTTTTACATTTTGGCCTTGTATAAATCTAGATTTCTCTCCTTGGGGTCCTTTAAAAAGTGGAACTCTACAACAGTGATGTATGTTGGTTCCAGTGTTGCATGTGTTTATTTGCATAGGTAAAACCAAACAGTGCAGTGCTGTTTCCGTCAGTCTTGACAGTACACACACACACACAGACTTCAAATAAAGACCAGCCTCCTCTTAACATTACATTTGTCCCATCCTCCTCAGAGACAAAGCCAGGTGTGACAGCAGCACGCCAGGAGTCAGGCCTGCTGTACACAAACAGCCATGCCTCTTTAAAGGCAGGTGAGTGGCTGCAGAGCAACATGATGGGAAAGAAGGGACCAAAGCCCAACTGTGGGCGCCTCTACATCCTGTCTAATTAGCCCGCATGACATTCATTTTCGTAACATCAGACAACCTCAGTGTTGGCAGCATCACATATGTGGGAGCACCCTGGTGATGCTGCACGCCTTCATCAGCAGACACAGGATGGCAACATAAATATTTAAATGCAGACACATTTTGCAGGGGGTGTTATTGTTATAAGAGTGCGTGAATGAGGACTGTGTACTGATCCACAGGAAGCCCCATATGAATATTAAAAGTGTGTTATTGAACCCAGTGCACAAGCAAACACAGGACATCCCACAATAAACAGGCTCTTACCAGTGCTGCTCATGGTACCAGTCAGACGTCTTCTCCGGTCAGATGGTGCACATTAAATAAGCCACTATCCACACTGACAGTACATGGATGATGCCAGCAGCCGCAGAGCGCACGAGCCTCGGTGTCACCCGGCGGGATGAATGCAGGGAAATGTTCTCACGGGGGGGGTGTAGTGCTGGAGCACAGAGCCCGGGTGTGTGTGTGCGTGTGTGTCTGTGTGAGGCCGCAGAGATCTCAACACAAACAGCCGCAACCGAGAGGACAATGTCCGGCGTGTGCACTGCAGGGCTGCGCCGCCTCACTATACGGCAGACAGGCAGTGCAGGTTGGGTGTGGGCGCACGGTGGAGATACGCGACGAGGGTCAAGCTAGATGGAGGAGTGGCGAGGGTTTCCGGTGTCACATTTCAAAATAAAAGCCTTTGTGAAAGTCGAGCTACATTGCGTGTTAGAGGAGTGGATGTCATATGTTTGAGTAATGTTTGAGGGAGTCAATCAGAAATGGACATAAATTACAATTAGAACACCGAGTTGTATTGAAATGTAACCTGTTTAAAACCATGATACGTGAAATTAAAATATGTAAAATAACTTTAGAATTCTGGATTTGAATTTTGTGTCAATTAAATTGAACATCACATTAAATATCAAATAAAGTTCAACAATAATACATGCTATAGAGCACAGCACATGTCACAGGAAGCAAACTTTAAAAAAAGTTGTGGCCTGGTTAATGTGCCTCGTCGTTTATTGTTTAATATTTTTTTTATTGTTGCAGTTTTTAGTTATTGCTGAATTGTTCATCCATTTCTATGCACTGATTCTCAACCATTACTTTCTTATTGGCTTTTATTTATAATGTTTTATCATTATATGGACTCATCTATCTATTTTTGCTAAATTCTATTATATATTCTATTCTATTCTTTATTGATGCATGAAAGGTGAGGGGTATTTGTATATAAATAAATAGTTTAACTTCATGCCCAAAGACATCAAATGTATGTACAATATAACTCATCACTGCTTAGTTTAAAACAGACTTGGAATTTGATAGAAAGCTCCATAAAAGCTGCTGAGTCATGATTTAATTTGTCAAATGAATCGAAACTATATTTGAACACAGGGCTGTTCTGCAAACAATAATAGGTAACAATGTAAAAGCTCAATTTGTTCATGTTGTAATTTATTCAACAACAAACAACAACAAAATAACACCCAGGATCTTTACAAGAAGTAACAACACCTTAGTACTCATTTTGCACATCTGTACACTTTTTAAAACATCATTTTAAAAATGATTCTTTCATGATCTCATTTACATAAACTGCAGCAATTAATGTACGATCACATATACATATATATATAAAAGAAGAAAATAATGAAAGCCAAACATTTAGACAGAGATTTAAGGTCAGTGCCGGTTCAATGAGGGAGCTGTGTTTTGTTCTGTACACACACTATGTTTTGCACGCCCCAACTCTCTCACTACTTTTATGCTTTTACTTTGAAGGGCACAACATGACGCTTGCTGTCTCATGTTAGGTAACAGAGGGCGTCCTGCCTGTGCTCCGCTTCAGCATCCAGCAGACTGTTCCCGAGCTGAGCATCTCCGGGCTGACAGCGCCACTGCGCTTGTAAGCGGTACCATACGTGGGAATTGTAGTTTTTTAATAAAGAAAGGATCAACGGTAATGGACGGGTGTGAGGCTGAGTTTGGACTACATTCCCGTCCAACGTAAACAAACTGCACTGCGAGAGAAAGAGACAGAGGTGTGTTCGAGCTTCTGTCCTCTTTGTGTTTGGAACGCATGACTGAAATGATTACAGCAAACAACATGTGGACACGTTTCAGCCAAAAATAATACACAAAAATACAGAACAGAGCCACACGAGGCAGTTTACCAACCAGAGATATTTTCTGTTTGTTATATGGGGATGTTTTATTTAAGATCTGACATAAATCCACGCGGTTTGTTTCTTATTTTTATGATTATTTACTGAAATGTTTCAACTAATAAAGACATAATTCAGCACCAAAAGTTACATTGTTATGGACACACACGTCATTCAAATTGATTTAAGATATATAAGTCATAACAGTCATAACAAAATGAGATAATATTTAACAAATACCTCTTGTACATCTGCACATTCATAGCATCCTGTGAATATAGTGCTAACTCTCACTCGAAGTGCAAGCCCACTTTAACGCAATAAATGAAAAGAAATTTAGAAAATACAATATTTTGTATGTAAAATCTGATCTCAAGTTCTGTTATTATTTCTTATTAGTTATGATATGTTCACGGCCCCTCTCTGTTATGCATATATGCCTGTGTGTTTATCCATTTGAATGAATAAAACACAAAGAGTTATAAATGTTTTCATATTTAGTTATGATGTAATTAACCCTAAATACAAAATGATCCCTAATCTGGTTAAAAATGAAGCCCTGAATATTAAATTATTATCGTTAAATAAATTCTAAACATATCGGAGCTCTGTTTTGGTTTGTGGTCAACGAGCTTTTACCGCGACACCATCCCCGTGACGTCAAATCTGCGCGACTGGAAGCAAACGGCATGGTATCCAGTTGTCAGGCTGAACTCTCGTGTTAGGAAGTCACAGTCATAGTTCACTAAAGCCTAAGTTTTTCACCTTAACAACAACATGGACACGAGCGAGGCGAACGACGACACTTTGGGAATAGAGGTTATTCTTCCAGACGGCGGCAAACCGGCGCCATGTTGTCCGCACGGTGAGAGTAAAATGCGTAACACCAAACTGCGTTAGGAAAACCTCTACTTCCGACTGTTTATTCGGTTTATTCAGTTAAACTGTGTTTAAACTTCGAGCATTATGACATTACATGAATGTGTAATATGTTTTAATAAATTCGGCTTATAACCAGAATACAAGACAGCTCATATAACAGTAAAATGTGAACTAAAATTAGTTAGACGGGCAGCAGTAGCTCGGTCCATAGAGACTTGTCTTGGGAACCGGAGGGTGGTAGGTTCAAGTCCAGCATGGAACAAAGTATGGTAGCTGGGAGGTGCCAGTTTACCTCCCGGGCACTGCCGAGTTGCCCTTGAGCAAGGCACTGGCTCTCTCTCTCTCTCTCCACATGTGTACATAAACACGTGTGTGTATCTCTTCTTCTAGATATTTTGAAAGGGCTGTGTACTTTATTTGGTTATCTTGCATCTAAATACACCGCCGCTTTTTTTTTTTTAACCAAAGGCGGGTCCTTTGTTTGTGTCCTGACAGGTCCAACCTTGCTGTTCGAGAAAGTTGGTAAAGGAGACGAGAAAAGGCCGGAGGTTTTACGCCTGCTCCGCCTGCAGGGACAGAAAAGACTGCAAGTTTTTCCAGTGGGAGGATGAGAAGGTAAGCTGCGTGGATCGTCACGTAGAGCAGAACACGCCTGACATGTCTGATCCGCTGATGTTTCATTTGAATTTGCCCTGAAGGTGTCGGAGGCCAGAGTTTTGGCCAGAGAGGCAGAGAACCAGTCAAAGAGACCTCCGTTCACACAGCAGGAGTTACTGTAAGAGGTGAGGAGACAGCTGTCCTGTCCTGTCCTCTGACGTTTTTGTAATGTCAAACTGACACTTTCTGAAAGGTCTGTCATCTGCCCCTCAGGTTCCGAAAGTTCGCCTCCCTCCCTCTGGATGAGAAGAAGTTCTGTCAGGATTGTCAGATTCTGCTCCTTCCATCGGAGCGCGAGGCTCACTCCTCTCACAGATCCACGCCCGTCACCGCGGCTCAGCTGAGGAGGCCCAGCGCGCTGCTCCGTCCTCTGGACAACAAGAAGAGCAACGCCCAGTACCTGTTCACCGACCGCAGCTCCCACTTCCTGCTGGACACCCTGGCTGGTCTGGGATACAAGAGGGTGCTGTGTGTGGGCACGCCCAGGTGAGGGACATGTGTGAGACATGTGGTGGGTCAGCTCACACAAACCTCCATTTTTATCTAATTGACACTATCTACATTTGTTTGTTTGTGTTTTAGTTTTTGAGTTGAACATTCTTTGTGTTGCTCAAAGAATTATAAAATAATTCAATCACGATGGTCTAGTGGTCAAAGGTGCACAGCTTTATAACTTCAGCATCCCTGGCTTGATTCCAGAAAACTATTGAATGAAGGAAGAGACAAAAACCTCAAATGCAAAATGGGTGTTCTAGAAGTAATGTCCCAGTTTCTAAGGAACTACTTTCGCCTGAGAAAAATAGTCCCTAAAGCAGACTTGGTGTGCTTCCCTGTTTGGTTTGGTAAGCTGGTGTCAAACTTGGCAGTGAAATTCAATACTGATTGATTAACTGACAGTTAAGACGCACACTACTATTGAATTCATACAATGAATGTCATTTTTAATGGGAGTAATGTCCCGCTTAATAAAGAATATTTCATTATTGTGATAACTGGCATACGTGCTGGTATTTTCGTGACACATCAGAGAGTGAAAAGAGTTCAAACAGATGCATTATGGGTATGTAATGCTCATAGATGAAGTCACCAAGTTGGGCCGTTGGTGAGACCGCTGTGGGTGTCATATGATGCAGGATGACATAACCATAACTGCCCGATCAATGAGTGACCAGTCATGCACATGCACAGTAGTAGCATTGGGAAGAATCTTTTTAAGTGACTCAGATCTCTCTTACTCTCAGGCAGTAAAATGAACTAATCTTTTTTTTTTTTTTGAGTCCTTTGGTTCACTCCGTAGTGCAGCGCTGTAGGTCATATGAGGTTATATCATGTCTGTAGATTTTAATGACGAATGAATGTTCGTGTCAGACTGCAGGAGCTGATCAAGCTGCGGAACCTGGAGCAAACCATGAGCCGATGAAGAGTCTGCTGCTGGAACATTGACTTCAGGTAAGTCTGAGTCATTTGTGCACCGTGAAGTATTCCACTGTACAGCTGCTCTCAGTTAATGGTGTATGTACATGGATGGAGCACAATGGAGTCTCACAGAGTGTTGAGATGACAGAGCTCCACGTGGTTTGGCCACATCTGGTTCTTCAGCGGTTTCAGGAAGCGTACGGCGGGGTACAGCGACTCAGTGAACTGGTGATGAGCCCTGTCAAACACCGGCGTCATGGCAGCGGAGAACTTTTGCAGGATGACCATGGTTGTCCGCGTCGTAAAAACATCAGCTGGCCCTTGTCATAGTTCACCCACACGCCGATCTTCTTCGGCGCCGTTTGCCCGACGCCCTGGCACTCTACGCTGCGGTCGTTGTGCCAAGCGGAAAGGCGGCCGTTGCGGAGCTCCACGCACCACGAGTTCCTGTTTCGGCCCAGTTTGGCGCCCTTGTCCTGGCCTTTCCTCTGCAGGCTGGCGTATGCCGCGCCCACGGCCCACGCTGAGCTGCAGCGCACGTCCACTTCCCAGTAACTCGAGTGTGCCGCGAGGGAGAGCAGCCCAGTGCGCAGCAACACTTGTCGAACTGGAGAGGGTGCTCCGGAGCCGAAGAGCCAGTGTCAGAGAAGGACATGCCCCGCCCTCTGAGGTCACTGCGATCTGCTATGGCAGGTCTGCTTGTCAATCACCAATGGGGAGACGAATCTGGAATTGAACCGGAAATGTTTGATATGTTGTGTGCATTAGCGATGACAGCTGGGGTCGTGTGGTGATCTAACGTACCTAACAGCAGAGTCTTCCTCTGCAGCTGAGCCTCAGCTGTTTGGAGATGGAGGCTAAGTTTTCAGGAGCCGCTGGAATCTCTCTTCGTTCAGTCGGATCTCCTTCTCAGAGGCGTCCGGCTTCTTAGGACTGCAGGAGAGATCACAGATTGTAACAACAGAGCGGCGTGGAGTGGCGCAGTGCCATGAGAGGGAGCTCAAAGTGTTTACCTTACGTTCTTAGGCTGGCCCTTGAGAAGGAGGAGAGACAAACACAAATACTGATGAAACGCCAGCCGATCATTTTTAACGACATATTTAGAAAGAGGGTTGAGTCAGACCTTCCCGTCCTCCTCTGCTGCAGCGGTCTTGCTCAGCGCTCTCTGGGTACTGCCGATGTTCTTAGTGAGCTGCTCCTGGTGTTGAGTCCACTTCTTCAGAACCTGGTCCAGTCTGGTCCTGGTCTCTCTCAGGTCCAGCTCCAGAGAGTCCAGGACGGCCTGCTCGTCCTGGTTGAGGACGCGCCGCATGCTCTCGAAGCGCTCCCGAACCTGCTGCTTCATCACCTCTGTGCTCCTCTTCAGGGAGGAACGTGGACAACATGAGGGGCCACGTGAAGACACAGCAGAGGATTTGCTAAAGCTGTGTGCAGTCTTGCTTTTTGTTGTCTGATCATGTGCGTGTGTGTGTGTGTGTGTGGTAAATGTGCTCTGGTACTTACAGAGAGGTCTGCCTTGCGTTTCTTCAGTGACTGGATGTGAGCCTCAGTCTTGGATCTCTCCGCCTGCAGCTCCTCCACACGTCTGGTTAGCTGCTCCTGCAGAGTTACAAGCAGATACAAATATTTGTATAGAATGAGTTTATTTTAAACTCTGATAACGTCACTGTGACTTATCAGTGTATCAACAAGATGATTCAGTCTTACTACGACCGGACAATTCTGTCTATCTACTATTGATGAATCTGCCGGTAACCGTGCTCTGTCACTCGTGTTTACCTGCGAGGGCTGTCCGGCGTCCACGATTTTCCTCTGTAGTTTTGGAGAACGTGGGAAAGGCTGAACAGGCGTGTCGGTGCTGCATTCCAGCGGCGTGAAGCTCAGTCTGTCCTGCAGTACGCTGTGTGAGCCTGCAGAGGGCAGCACCGGGCCACTCTGTGCTGACAGAGCCGCTGCTGAATGTCCATCAGGCGAAGCCCCTTTTTCAGCCATTTCCGACGACTCAACAGAGCAAACGCACACGAGACCTGAATCAGTCATCTGAATCAGTGCCAAGCTTTTTGCAAAACCCTGTCCAGGACCTGCTCTCATTTTCTCTCCACATTTAAAAACCCATGAAAACACTGAAGAACAGAGTTTCGCCGCTGTGTATGTTTAGCATTCAAAAGAAGCACATGTTGCACAATACCAACAACTAATAATAAGTTGTCTTCAGTCACAGTTTTATGTTGTGGAATCAACCTTTAGACGTCTACATGCTCGCACACAACTATATTCATATCAAAGATTCAAATGCAGACCAAAGTGAGTCTCTTTAGCTTCATAAATCAGGTTGTTCTTACCTCTCTTTTTGCACTGCGTCTCTGCCGCTTGTTTCTGTGAAGAATGTGCAGAAGGTGTGTCCCCATGTTACAAGCTTGAACCTGCAGCGCGCACACTCAGACACCTGGATACACACCTCAGGATCTGCGGCATGTTTGCCAACTTTGTGCCTACTCACAGTTGATAAGTTCAAACTTGCTCTTGTTGTCGAGTTGGGATTAGAAAAAAGGAACGGAACCATCTGTCAGAGTGTTGAAGGTTGAATAACCTGATTTCTTGTGTCGCAATGTTTCAGGTATGCTCAGTTCTACAGCCGGGATGAATTCTGTCACTACAACATGTTCAACCATCACTTTTTTGATGGGGAGGTAAGAGTTAAAACACTTTGTGTGTTTCATGTGTCAGGCTTCCATTCAGCACAATAACAACCTTCTGTCTCTTGTCAGGCTTCCAGCGCCGTCCTGCAGGCCTTCCTCACAGAGGCCGATGGAGAGAAGGTGGTGATGGTGGCTGACCCTCCATTCGGCGGTCTGGTGAAGCCTCTGGCTAATAGTTTCTCTCTGATCTCACAGACATGGAGGAAGCTGCAGAGTTCTGGTCCGTGTCACGGTGGAGTTTGAGTGTTTCATTCTACTAAAATACAAAGAGGCAACTTAGAACAGTAACACCAGTACAGCAATACAATACTACTGTAATATTAGGCTTGCTAACAGGCTGTAAATTACAACACTGACATATTAGAGTATAATATATACAGTATAATATCGATGTTGCAGTAATGTGTTAGCGAACAGTTGCTGTTTTACACATCCAGCAGACACAAAGCAAGCTTAGCATTAATTCAGAGTCGTGTTTGTGTCCAGTGTTTACTCTCTTTTAGCTCCGTTTTTTGGTCTCCACCAACTCCTGAGAAACTAGCTGTCTCTTTAGCTGCTAAATATTGTCACTGTTTTCACCGGCTAGTTACTAGTGATGCGATGGGCAATAATCCTGTTTCATCACTGTCGCTTGAATCGCCGTGCAGCTTTAACCACTCATGCAAACAAAATACAAAATGTATTTCTATGAATCTGCCACTTCCCGTCCAGTGTTCAAAGCTAACATTGACGTGTTTTTGTGTGCAGACGACAGTAACTCGGACATGCCCATGATGTGGATCTTCCCATATTTCTTTGAGCCTCGTATCCTAGAGTGTTTCCCATCATTCACCATGCTGGACTACCAGGTATACCCACCGTGCATCACCTTAGATATACTGATTAATACAGACATAATCAGCTTAGATTGGTTGTGAGGAGCTGTTTGGGATGTTGTTCTATAACTGGAGGAACCTGTTGTGAAGTGATTACGGAAACATCCATCAAGGGTGTCATTAGTTACACCTGAGCGTTTCCTACGATGACAGATCAAACTGCCTGAGGTGATAAAGGTTTGAATCTGATCCACCTGGATCATCGTGCCAGGTCTAAATTCACTGTTAAGAGAACAGTTTAACTTAAAAACCTTTGTGGTTAAAAAAAAACATGCAGTCCAGCAGTGATCGTCTGTCACTGGACTATAAAGTCACCACAGTTCTTTTTGTGGACTCTAAATGAAACATTAAAGTCAATATTTGGTTTGTTTTCAACCAGGTGGACTATGACAACCATCCTCTGTACAAACACGGGAAGACAGGCAGGAAGCAGTCTCCCGTCAGGCTCTTCACTAATATCTCACCCCGAGACGTCGTTCTGCCCAAAGAGGAGGGCTACAGGTATCAACACACTTTACTCTGTCAGCTCTGTCTGACACAACCGATGATCTAATCCCATCGCTGATATCAGAATGGGCTGAGTTTTACATGGACTGGATTTAAAATGCAGCTTGGGTGATTCCCAACATGCATTGTGGTCCGGTCACCCTGAACCAGGGCTGTGTGGGATGCACTTGACTTCATATCTCTGTTGTGCAAACGCTGTCCTCACGCCTCGCCGACATGGATGTAATGTGTAATGTTTAGTATGTATATCATGTTAAGCTGAGCGAACATGATCTTCTAGCTGAACACAAGTAGTCAGACGGACGCCTTAGAGCCGTGTCTCAGCTGTCCATTTGTGTTCAGATTAGTGTTGCAAAATTCTGGGAATTTGTGGGAACCTTTCCATTGGGAATTAATGGGAATTTATAGGAATAAATCCGACCTGTGGCTTTAAAAAAAAAAAAAATGTTTTAAAAAAGCTTGAAAAGGGCCAAAAAAAACCACAGGGTTTCTTGGTTCCCTTAATTTCCCATGGAAGGTTTTGCAGAAAGTTTCTGGAAATTTCCTGCCCCTTTACAACCAGAGTTCAGATCACCAAAAAGTGTAAAACAGAGTTGTTACATAATGTGTCCACTAGAGGGCAGTGATAGTAAAACTCAGACTTCTAATATTGAAATGGTGTTCGCAGTTTGTATCATTGTTCCTTACTCCATCATTAGTTTCACTTAAAATATCAAAATGATATCTTTTTGATAACTTTACTTTTTAATTGTAACAGGTATGTGATTAGGAGGAAGTCAAACTATTGTAGTTCGATATTATCTGTAAGAACCATGCAGTGACCGTCGGTCCTCTCTTCTGGCAGGCTTTTGCTCTGTATGTCCAGAGATTCGTCTGGTCCCTCAACAGACACTGTACCAAATGCAACATCTGCCCATCCAAGGTATAAAACAACTGTATGCATTATTTTAATAACTCTAATAAAGGTGCACATTACAACTTCTGGTTTTTCTCTCTGTGTCTTCAGGACGGCCGAGAATGGAACACTGCTCAGCGTGTGAGAAATGTGTCAAACCATGTACGTAAATGGCTACAGTAAAGCCACATCAGTCGTACAACATGCAGTGATACATGTCACAGTCTTACAGAGGAGGGATCCTTCCTCTGAGCTTTCTTCCACATTTTTCCCTGTTAAAGGGTTTTTGTGGGCAAGTTTTTCCTCACTGGAACCGACTTTGGGCTATACAAATAAATTCTGATTTGATTCGATCACTACTTCACCTTTTGTCTTAATGTGTTTACTGAACTTGTTTCCCCTCCTCAGCGTGGAGACACTGCCAGTCCTGCAGCCGCTTGTGCCCTCCCTGACCACCCGTGTGGGCAGACTGAAGGGAAGGAGGCTGCTTCAACTGTGGCAGCCTGAAGCACAAACGCAAAGCCTGCCCCGTCAAAGACACACACCGGGTCAGCAGGTGAGTTCAGAGAACCGTCCCTGTCGTGGGTTGAATCCCCTTCACTCTATTCAACATCTGCACGTCTGAACTTGTTCTGTCCACAATCTGTTGTGATCGTGCTTGTCTGTTCTGCCTCTCCAGGCATCGGCCCGGTGCTAAGAGTGGAGGAAAAAATGCATCTCATCGTCCCGTCTTCAAGGCTAAAGGCAAGAGGAAGTCAGGAGCAGCTCGCAGAGCGAAGAAAATGGCTGCTCTATCCGTGTGACCTCTACGTTTATGCAGTATTTTGTCAGCTGTGCAATCTTAAGGCAAGAGGTTCAACTCAAAGGACTGTTCTTAACAGTGTTGGCAGTTATAGCTTAATTAAAGTAATATGAAAAGAGTATTTGCCTTATATCATTTATTGAAATGCATAAAGACCGAATGTTCCTCAAGGTGAAAGCCATCGGCAATCACGTGATGACGATTTAGCTTTTTTTTCCTCGGCCTCTTGGCTACGCCTGGAGCCCAGAAACATCAGACATTGCCTCGAGAGGCTGAAGCATCATCAGATGACAGCTGATGGATTTTTATCACCTCAAGTTTTATGTTTTGGTTCAATCTCCTACTGCTCAGGTGAGATGTTTTCAGCAAGGAAGCTGATAAACTCTGCCCACAACGACAGACAGCAGTCAGAGTGTCCATCTGGGGAACATAGCATAGCATTTAGCCTCTCAGTCGCAGGAGTAAGTGACTGTTCCTCTATGCCAGGGGTAATAAATGTGTTTTCACAATGGCACTGTGGGATTTCAGATTTACACACACACCTTATATATACTTACAGTTGCACTGAGTAGCACCTGACAAAGAACCATAGGATTTTACTGTACAGTTTAGGAGCAAAGGCCCCTTAAAAACAAATTGCTGTCCGCTGTTGGGCTCTGGGTGCATTCACTGTATCTGCCAACGTCAAAGACCGTCTGGGGTACAGCTGGAAGCATCAAACCGTAAGTGCAGAAATACGCGCGGATGTTGATTTTGAGTGGCGGCTGGCGTAACAGCGGATGGACGTGCGGCTGGCTTCACCGCAGTGAAGTTAATGATGATCGATCTGGGTGTCTGGCCCGTTTTTGGTTTTGGAGCCAAGGCTCGGTGAGCGCGTGAATCTGCAGGTCCGAGTTATGGGAAATTCCTCCACGAACTGTGCGACCGAGTCAGGTTTGGACTCTTCTTCCTCATGTATGCCATACACCCTTAAATTATTTGGACCGCGATTCTAAGTTGTCTAGTCTGTCCAGTATCATTTTCTGCTCTTGCATTATGTCCTGCCGTGCACGACTCCAGCTCTTCTGTGTGTCAGAGCAGCGCAATATCTTCTCCCATCATGTTCTTCCGATATCCGTGGTTATTTGAGCAAACTTTTGGTCGGTTGTCTCCCTTAAGTTCTGTCAGATCGTTTCTCATTTGCGCTGTAATTTCGTCTTTGAATGTTTTTGAGGTCCGCCTTCGTTTCGTTTTGCAGAACTTGGATTTGCTTGCTAATGCCGTCCAGGCTGCTTTGAAACGAGGGCCATGTTAGCTTCAGGTGTTAGCTCACTGTCGTTAGGCGTTCGATTTTTCACTTGACCTTTTTTTATTCTTTGTTTTTGTTGCACTTCCGCTCATATTCACAATTCCAACTTTCGTCGTCGTGTGTCTCGAGTTTCAGTGGAGTGTTTTAGGTTGGCATGCAGGAGCTGTCTCACACGGCCATGCTGCTCTACCGTCCCCACCGGAAGTCTCTGTAAGTTCATTCACCCATCCACACCAGTGGTGCAGTGGACAGCACTGACCCGAGTTACATCCCCGGCTTGTAGCTCAGAATGTCTGACTGAGACAGTCAGACATTCTGAGCTACAAGCTGCTGACCTGAAGGCCTCAGACATGTGGGTGGATAAGTTCAAGCCACTGAATGAAGATGTGGAAAGACTTGCACGACAGCAAGCAGAGTTGGCCAAGCCAACACAAGTGGTCAGCTTCCCATCACATACCACACACTGCAGCTGTGCATTGCTGTACTGACAATGTTTGGCTCTACGTATGCATGTGAGCAGTCTGTCTCACATCTAAAGAACATTGAGAGCAACTTATGATCACGTTTAACGGATGGAAGTCTCAACGCCTGCATGAAGCTTAACCTCACCACGTATCAACCAGACTGCAAAGCCATCAGCAAAGCCATGCAGCACCAGAAGTCGCATAAATGGTAAGAAATACTCATCATTAATTAGCAACAGCATAACAATGTTATTAACAAAGTTGTTCATTCAGAGACATATTGTACTTTAAAAGTGTTGAAATGACATAAAATGCAGACATTTACTTGCATTTTTGGTTTTTAAACACATTGTATGGCTTTGATGGAATTACATTCACAAATATGTGGTGTTCATGGCTCTCTCAGCCAAAAAGCTTCCCGACCCCTGCGCTAAGAGGCGATTCAATGAGATGGTATAAAACTCTGCATCTCATCTCTGAAAGGGGGTAATTCAAAGCATCTCAATGCATGGTAGGCAGACAGCACACTATAACACCTTAGTAATCACAGCTTTAACGAATTAACAAGTTGTTAATATGAAATCACTTTCAGAATCTGGGGGTGGTTTTGGGAAATGGGGGTATTGTTTCCAGAAAAAAAGTCCCACCTACAGGTTAGTTATGAAATCTAAACTTTGTAACCTCTCGTTCTATATATTGAAACATGCTGGGACCTGAAGGTTAGGGTTAGAACCTGAACTGGTATCAACTGATGACACCTGTGTTTTCAAAATGGCTGCTTTTTTTAATAGCAGCCATTTTGTTCAAGTTCAAATGTATACATTCCCTCTCTCTTAGTTACTGTTGCTATGACTACATGCTTTTATGCTAATGAGATTCTAATCGCTTTGATGATGCCTCATGACAGAAACATTCCATTTGTTCAGACTTTTATATAAGGAGCACACAAGCCCAGCACAAACTGTAGTCTCTCGGTACAATTTGTCTGACAGATCACGTTCGATCCTTTTTCAAAACTTGGTTAACGCTATCATCAGTAGACATGGTCATCTTGTGTCTCGGTTATGTTGTGGGTACTTTGGTCACAAAGACAATGCGGACTCTTCTGGATTCTCATCCTCCTCCGCCAACCCAGTCCAATAACCCAAGACCTGCTTCACGAAAATGTCTCTTGGAGTTACCTGTACCAACTCGCTGTCTTGATGGACTCAACAGCTTGCCTTCCATGGACATCATGAGAAATCCTCCCAAGTCAAGTCGCCATTCCTCCTGTTCAGGATGACATAAGTTGTGAGGAAACACAACAGGTGCAAGAAATAAGCCATACTGCCAAGGTTTCCAGTCCTCATCCTCCAGAAAGCTGTGAGCTTCCTTCACTCAGGTATGACAGCATGCTACAGAAGTTTGGAGTCTCTGTTGCGCAGAGAGGCTTCAAAGCTGTTACTGCCATGGCAGTATCAGCCATATATTGGGTGACACTAGCAGTGATTGCACTCTTATTTAACATCATTCAACATATTGGGCACACTGCAAAATTCATGCTGGATTTTCTGATGGTTTTCGTCGTATACCCTGTTGTCCTGATCACTTTGGGATGTGCATATGTTATATGTCGTCTTTGTTCCAAGCTTATCGTTGGGTTAGGCTGCGCCACATTTGACATCCACCATACAATAACTCATTTTTTTCCAAATCTCTTAAAATTAGCTGCAAATAAATTATTACATAATTAACAGAGGTCACAATAAGCCAGTAGAGTGAAAATGGTTGGTGTAACATCTTGCATTTTAATATATGAGGGGAGTCAGATTGTGACAGGTGTAAATTCTGACCCGAGAAAATCTGATTTATGTAATAACTTATTAACTCCGCCAACCCAGTCCAATAACCCAAAACCTGCTTCATGACTCAACAGCTTGCCTTCCATGGACATCATGAGAAATCCTCCAAGTGAAGTCGCCGTTCCTCCTGTTCAGGATGACATAAAGTTGTGAGGGAGGAAACACAACAGGTGCAAGAAATAAGCCATACTGCCAAGGTTTCCAGTCCTCATCCTCCAGAAAGCTGTGAGCTTCCTTCACTCAGGTATGACAACATGCTACAGAAGTTTGGAGTCTCTGTTCCGCAGAGAGGCTTCAAAGCTGTTACTGCCATGGCAGAAAATGAAAATGGTTGGTGTTACATCTTGGATTTTTAATATAAGAGGGGAGTCAGATTGTGGACAGGTGTAAATTCTGACCCGAAAAAAATCTGACCGCCTTCCTTTTTTCAAATCTCTGAACAATAATTATAATATAAGTTATTACATAAGTAGCAGAGGTCAAAATAAGCCAGTAGAGTGAAAATGGTTGGTGTAACATCTTGCAATTTTAATATAAGAGGGAAGTCAGATTGTGACAGGTGTAAATTCTGACCCCGAAAAAATCTGACTTATGTAATAACTTATTATTAACTCCACCAACCCAGTCCAATAACCCAAAACCTGCTTCATGACTCAACAGCTTGCCTTCCATGGACAGTATGAGAAATCCTCCAAGTCCTCCTCCGCCAACCCAGTCCAATAACCCAAGACCTGCTTCACGAAAATGTCTCTTGGAGTTACCTGTGCCAACTCGCTGTCTTGATGGACTCAACAGCTTGCCTTCCATGGACATCATGAGAAATCCTCCAAGTCAAGTCGCCATTCCTCCTGTTCAGGATGACGGTTGTGAGGAAACACAACACGTGCAAGAAATAAGCCATACTGCCAAGGTTTCCAGTCCTCATCCTCCAGAAAGCTGTGAGCTTCCTTCACTCAGGTATGACAGCATGCTACAGAAGTTTGGAGTCTCTGTTGCGCAGAGAGGCTTCAAAGCTGTTACTGCCATGGCAGTATCAGCCATACGTTGGGCGACACTAGCAGTGATTGCACTCTTATTTAACATCATTCAACATATTGTGCACACTGCAAAATTCATGCTGGATTTTCTGATGGTTTTCGTCGTATACCCTGTTGGCCTGATCACTTTGGGATGCACATATGTTATATGTCGTCTTTGTTCCAAGCTTTATCGTTTTTGGGAGTTTAATATAAGAGGGTGTAAATTGTGACCCTGAGAAAATCTGACTTATGTAATAACTTATTGCAATCTGAGTTATGTAATAACTCATTTTTTTTCCAAATCTCTTAAAGGATAGTTCGGGATTTTTGACATGAATCTGTATGGCATCCCCGTCAGTAGTGTCGCACAGCCACACCGACTTACCCCCGACAGTGTCCTGTGGGCCGAGTTCTGTCCAGGTTGGTCAGCAACGAAAGTAGTCCGGCAGGTTTGCTGGGACACTTAAATACAAAGTTTTTCTTCTCAAACAGCATGTGTTCAAAAGAGTGATTTATTTGCATCACAAAACCGATGTCCACCAAAAAGTCACCACTTCGTAATCAATTGGCCCTACTTTCTCTCTTTTGTATCTCTGCGCTGCTGCAAGTGGCCGCTACTGTTGAGTTTCGTTCGCGGACGTGCTGCGTTGAATGTGGCACTTTTTCAAGCGCCCCATTCCGACCCAGCTCCTTCCGCCAACCAGGCTCCTCTCCGGGCAAGCCCAGCCCTCGTCTGTCATCTTGCAGCAGCGCAGAGATACCAAAAGAGAGAAAGTAGGGCCAATTGATTACGAGGGTGGGACTTTTTCGTGGACATCGGTTTTGTGATGCAAACAAATCACTCTTTTGAACACATGCTGTTTTGAGAAGAAAAACTTTGTATTTAAGTGTCCCAGCAAACCTGCCGGACTACTTTCGTTGCTGACCAAACCTGGACAGAACTCGGCCCACAGGACACTGTCGGGGGGTAAGTCGGTGTGGCTGTGCGACACTTACTGACGGGGATGCCATACAGATTCATGTCACAAAATCCCGAACTATCCCTTTAACATTAGCTGCAAATAAGTTATTACATAATGTTGCTGAAATTTTTGGGAATGCACACACTTACACAAATAAAGATCTCGACTCAATCAATTGGTCCTTAAAGGTTTTGTCATTTTATTCTTGCAAGAGGAAAAGTTCTACAAATGCACAAGACAGGTCTGCAGAAAATGTTCCGGGTGGGGCAGTCCCACGCTGATTCTTATACACTTCTAGGGAGTATTCGTTACTTCTTATGATTTACTTATCTAACTGTAGTATATACTGTAGCTACAATGGAATGTGCTCCTCACTAACAAGCTCTGCTGGACCGTGTGAACCAAGGTCAAGTTTATACATCAAACAACTACTGCTACAAACAATTTTCATAAATGAGAGAAATGTTTCTAAGTGCAAGGGTACTGAGGTAAAACCAAACAGAGTATAAGGCACAACGTTTTGTACTTAAAAAACCTTTTGAAATATTACTGAGATCAAACATGGCTATATATGGTTATAAAAGATCACGCAATCCATGTAATATAAATTTTCCATTACAATAAGTAGCAGAGGTCACAATAAGCTGGCAAGTGAAAATGGCTGGGTGTTACATGTTGCATTTTTAACATAAGAGGGGAGTCCAGATTGTGACAGGTGTAAATTGTGACCCGAAAAAATCTGACTGCCCTCCTTTTTTCAAATCTCTGAACAGTAATTATAATTTAAGTTATTACATAAGTAGCAGAGGTCACAATAAGGTTATTAAAAAATCGAGGAGCATTCTGTGGGAAGACTATGAGATGATCAAGTTCAAGTGCCATATGAGAGAACGAGATCAAGAGTGTCGTTCAGACAATGAGTCGGTTTATTTACACTCTGACATAGCCAACTGAATCTAATAAAGAGATAAACGCAGTACTAAGTACTTGTGGTTGTCCACATGAATATTAACATCACCTACAATAATTACAATCTGTTTTAAGGATCAAGCCTGATGTAAATTCTGATAAAATTTCAGGGCCAGGAGCATGATATCTATATCAAATAGAATTAGCTGTAATGTTTTCCAGGTTGGGGTGAGTGAGGCCAAGAACACGACTTTCAAATGACTTATAATTTAGTTTAGGTTCAGGATTATTAATTGACTTCAGTCAATTATGGCTCCCACCTCCACCACCCTCGATCGTTACTTCGAGGAATATGAGCATTACAATGACTTAGAGGAGTGGATTCTTTTAGCTAAACATATTCATCCTCCTGCAGCCAGGTTTCAGTGAGGCAAAATAAATCATATTCATCATCAGATATTAATTCATTGGCTAAAAGAGCTTTAGAGGACAAAGGACCTGATATTCAGTCCACATTTAATGCTCTTATTTTGTATTCCTCTAATTTATTTCAATGTGACCATCCAAAAAAATAAAAAAATAAAAAACTTTTCCATATTAAGTAAGAAATCTATGTAATTTCCATATTATTGAAGATCTCTGAAAAAGGGGGCAAAGGGGAATTCCTGTGGCCAAGATCGACCCTTACCTGCTTTATACATTTGCAGAGCCTGGCTCCTGGGAGGGAATTGGAGAGTGAGGCATGTCTCATTTCATAAAATGCTTCAAGATTTTCAGAATTCTGCAACTTAATTTGGATAGTTTTGTCCTCTCTTTTTTAAAAAGAAAAAAAAAGTCAGTACATATCTCACATGCCTTAGAAACAAGGAAAGAAAGTTAGCCATAGACACATTTGCAATGACGGCAGTCTGGAACAGCACATCAAGGGGGATGAAAAAGGTAAGGATAATGGCTACTTTTAAATGTGCCAGGTTGTGCATTTTTGAGTGTCCTCGATTTTTTATGTATTTTTCATTTTAGCCAATTGTAAAACAATGTCTACGAAAAATACTCACATTGGGGGCACCGTTACTCATAAATGGTGTGCGTTGAAACCCATTCAAAACACTATTTTTGATCCTGCTCAAATACAAAGAATAAAGCATGCATATCCTCATTTCTCCGCTTCATTTGAGGCCTGGGGCTTTAAGTTGTGTGGTCTGAACTGTTTCCTTGGTGGTGAACATAATTTTTACCGTATTTGCCAAAGGGAGGAAATACTGCTTTTTCCGATAGAGGGCACTCTATCTGTGAGTAGATGTGTGTGGGTGGGTGTGCACGCGGATGCACGTTTCCGCAACACACCACACTGTATTACCATACGACGGAAAGCGTAAAAGCGCAGCGAGCTCTGAAGTGACACCTTTTCCATATGCACCGTTTCATGTGTATTTTTTTGCGAATGTTCAAAGCACCACGACATTTTTTTGTTATAAAATACATAAAACACACATCTACACAAGGGCCCCTGCACAGCTTTGAAATTAACGAAACACACGACCTTCTCAGCACATGATCTTGTTCACACATCTATAGCTGCAGGTGCAGCATGTTACACATAGTGCAAAGAGGAGCAGAGCTTCTCATTTCTCATTTGGGACGATGGCGAGATACTACAATACAGATCAAGCGCTCGCTGCAATCATGGAGCCCGATCCCGAGCCCATGGACCACGACTCCGAAACCTCCATAACATCGGAGAGTGACCACCGACACCGACAGCGAGGATGAGGAGTACCTCCCGGGGGTTGGCTCATCCTCCCACAGCTCCACTGACTCAACTGACGGTGGGGAAGTGGAAGCGGACCAGACACGGAGGTCCCAAAAATGAGAAGATTCTCTGGGCACCTACCAATGAAAGGACGCTCCAGTTCAACCCTCCAGCGACAGGCATCACCCCGGACCCACCCGCTATGTCGTGGCCAGAGTGGGCGAGCTGGCCGACAGTTTCCATTTATTCTTCAACACTACCATCACAGATCTTATCCTGCAGTACACTAACCTGCATGGGAGAAGGACGGTCACCGGATGGAAGGACCTGGATGCCACCACCATTCAGCCGTACATCGGGCTCCTTCTGCTGGCCGGCGTCTACCGCTCCCGTGGCGAAGCTACGCACAGCCTGTGGGATGGCCAGTCTGGACGGCCATCTTTTTCCAGCGGTCATGCCACGTAAAAACTTTGAAATAATTACCTTGACGACCGGCTGTCAAGACCGCGACGCCGGGCAGCAGACAAGCTAGCTGCGGTGAGAGAGATGTGGGACAGATGGACAGCCGAGCTACCGCTTGATTTTAACCCGGGAGTGGATATCTGCGTGGATGAGCAGCTGGTGCCATAACGGGGACGATGTGAGTTTCGGCAATACATGCCCATGAAGCCGGCCAGGTATGGCATAAAAATGTGGATGACTTGTGACGTCCAGACGTCTTATGCTGGAGGATTGCTGTCTACACCGGCCGATCAGCTAGTGCGCCGGTAGGAGTGCAACCAAGGGCGTAGGGTCGTGTTGGAGATGACTGAGGGCCTGAGTGGAGTTACCGTCACATGCAACAATTTCTTTACCTCCTTCGGTCTGGCAGAGGAGCTGCTTCAAAGAAAGATCGCACTGGTTGGCACACTCCGAAAGAACCGGCCGGAGCTTCTCCCTGAGCTCCTGAGGGTACAGGGGAGAGAGGCCCTCTCCTCCATTTTCTTCTACAGTTGCAGAAAGAGGACCAGACGGTGGCCCTTGGCCATCTGTTTCAACTTGCTCGACATCAGTGCCCTGAATGCCTACATCCTCTCGAAGGCCATCGACCCAGCATGGCATCAGGGAAGTCCCACAAAAGGAGGGCTGTATCTATTAAGAAAATCTAATAAGAAATCTAATACTTTCATATATCACATGCAACATAAGAATCCAAGACAAACCAAAACAAACAAAACTTCTGGGCTTCATGGGCAAATGACTTCTTAACTTTGTAAATATTCCTCCACAGGCTTTCAGTAAAACATTCATGAACGAGTAGCACTTTCAAAAACTGTTCAGTGCTTATTTGAACTATATACAAAAAATAGTTCAACAACCCTGAACTTCTGCTGACTCTCTTGTTGTTTTGAGGGGGAAAGCCTCTCACAAAGAAAGGGCCCCCACCCAGTAATGAGATTCAATCCAAACATGATAATATTTTCATACCAGTCCTTGCAGCTGCGTATCAGTCCTGAAGCCAACAGTCCATTTATCTATAACCCATTATAACAAACTGTATACTGCTGTATTTTAAACTTCCTTCACCCTTGGTGAGCAATAACCTTTTCACACTTCAATCCGCGCGTATTTCTGCACTTACACGGGACTCACACCGGGCGCGTAACGGCAGCGTCACGGCAGCGCCACAGTTGCGTAGCGAACTAGCCGTATTCACGCGAGATCACGCGAGAATCCCGAACATACGCGAGTCCCCGCGATAAACTGTGTATAAAAGAAACAACAACAACAAACAGCTAACTTTGCTTCTCTGACGTGGGCAGTGGTTCCCAAACTGGGGGGCGCGCCCCCTAGGGGGGGCGCGGAGGTATTGCAGGGGGGGCGCGGCAAGGCTACGGCTAAATGAATGACTAGTTAGTTACAATGCTAGCATAACAGCATGGACAAGTTTGTGACAGCGCTCCCAGCTAAACGCAAACCAGATGATGAATCTTCACCAAATGTAGCAACTTCAAAAGCAAAGACAAGAAAATATGACGAGGCATATCTCGCACTCGGCTTCACCAGCACAACAGTGGGTAAGGAGGAAAGACCACAGTGTGTTGTGTGTCTAAAAATACTAGCTTGCGACAGTCTGAAGCCGAACAAATTAAAACGCCACTTGGAGACAACACATCCCGAGCACAAAGACAAGCCGGTGGAGTTCTTCAGAAAAAAACTCACACACTGCCGTGCACAGCAGAGTCGCTTACTAAAGCAGCATCCCTGCCTGCAAATGCTCAGCTCGCCTCCTACAAAGTTGCCTACAGAGTTTGCTCAGTGTAAAAAGCCACACACTATAGCCGAGGAATTAATACTTCCCTCTGCGATCGACATGGTCTCAACTATGATCGACGCAGCCACTGCCAGCAAGCTAAAGGCCATTCCTCTCTCAAACAATACTATCTCAAGGCGTATTTATGATATGTCAAAAGACATAGAAGAGCAGCTAAATGACAAGATACGGGACCGACGCTTTGCTCTGCAGATGGATGAGGCGACTGACAGTAATAAAGACTGCTTATTGATAACATACGTCAGATTCATTGATGCCGATGATTTGAGGGAGGATTTGCTTTTCTGCAAACAAGTGACGAGCAGAGCCACTGCAGACGAACTTTTTAAAATAATTGATACTTACTTGAGAGAGGGCCGATCTGAAATGGGAGGACTGTGTGGGGATCTGCACAGACGGGGCTCAGGTCATGGCTGGGAGAAAGAGGGGGGCTGCAAGCGCTCATCACGCGCGTCTCCCCTAACGTGCAGTGGACACACTGTATGATACACCGAGAGGCGCTGGCGTCTAAACAGCTGAGTCCCGACCTGCACGATGTTATGACGGATGTCATCACTACAGTGAACTACATTAAAACACGACCTGTCAAAGCACGTATTTTCTCTGCACTGTGTGAGGAAATGGGCTCCGACCACACAGCTGTTCTGTTTCACAGCGAGTCCCGATGGCTGTCACGTGGGAAGGTTTTATCCAGGGTCTTTGAACTGCGGGATGAGATCCGCATCTTTTTGGAAGAGGAGGAAAATGAACTTGCCCACAAGTTTAACAACAACAAGTTCCTCATGAAACTTGCGTACCTCAGTGACATGTTTCAAAAACTCAATGAGCTAAATCTGCAGATGCAGGGCAGCAACACACACCTTCCACATCTGGCAGATAAAATCACATCATTCACAAGAAAGCTTGAGATGTGGGAGCAGCGAGTTACAGAGGGAAATATAGACTCGTTTGAGAACCTGAAGTCATTCATTGAGGTCAACAAGCTGCAGAACACAGTGATCCCATGCATGAAAGCTCACATCTCTGCCCTCCAAAAGCATTTCCAGAGGTACTTCCCAGTGCAGGATCCTACACAATATGACTGATCCGAGACCCCTTCAGTGCAACACCACCTGCCGAATTCAGCACTACAGAGAATGAACAGTTCATTGATGTCACCTCTGATTCAACAATGAGGCTAGAGTTTAAGTCTAAGACACTAGCTGCATTTTGGATTGGAGTGGAGAAAGATTTCCCACTGCTAGGTAAAAGAGCTCTGGCCACACTCCTTCCATTGCCACGTCTTACCTATGTGAGATAGGTTTTTCTGCTGTGGCCTCCATCAAGACTAAATACAGATCAAAGCTGGACATTGAAAATGAACTAAGAGTAGCAGTCTCACAGCTGCAGCCCCGATTTGAGAAGATCTGCAGCATGAAGCAAGCCCACACCAGTCACTGAAAAGATGTGGACATTAAAGGTGCAGTTTAAATGTTCAGGATTTTGTTATTTTCTTCAGAGAGCTGGTAAAGTGTAAAAGGCCACTTTCATGCAGGAATGGAGTTTATAAGAAGATGTGTTGAAAGCCATGAACACCATTACATGGTAAAATTTTATGATACATGATGCAGTGTCACTTTTAATAATTGTAAAGGTGATTTGTCTTTTTTTTTAGTTTTGTTCAGGAAGAAGTTGCCATTTTGTATGACTTACAATGTTAAGTAAAGTCCAGTGGAGTTTAGAAACAAAGGATTTGTATGTTTGTGTCAGTGTGGGGGGGCTCGAAAATATTCTAATCTTCAGAAAGGGGGGCCCTGCAGAAAAAGTTTGGGAACCACTGGACGTGGGAGAGATTATTAAAAGGATCTGTTGTGTCATAAATTATTGTGTGTTGTTCCACTTCAACAATTAGTCTCTCGTTGTTCATGTTGAGACTCTTTGATTGACTGACAGATGACCTGGTGCCACCGGTCATAATGTAATGTGGAGGTGAAGCTGTGACAGGCGACATGAACTGCATTTTGTGTTTTATTTTGAAAGGGGGCGGAAGTGTATTACGCTGATTCTGTGTCAGATTTCCTGTCTGGTGCTATCTGCTCTGTTGAATCTGACGCGGTTTTAGCAATGCCCTAACAACAAACAACAACAAACGTCAATTATCTACCCGGTCAAAAGAACTGCTAAACGTCTTAAAAGTTCGGGCAAACGACTCATTGCCAGTAATAATGGAAATCTGTATCAAGACTTCTCTCCAAAGTGCTCACATAATGTAATTTTGCTCGGCTAAAATGCTCTATGTCAGGTTTTTAAGGGGCCTTTGCTCCTAAACTGTACAGTAAAATCCTATGGTTCTTTGTCAGGTATTACTCAGTGCAACTGTAAGTATATCCCTGTGATTGATTAGCAGTAATAATGGAAATCTGCATCAAGACATCACTTCTTTCTATGTTTTTGTTGTTTTTAATGCAGATTTCTTGTTTTGTTTACATGTATCCATTTCCGTTGCATGTTATTCAAATCTCCACTTAAAACTCCTTTAACAATGTCTGTTTTAGGGAGCTAAATCTCAGTTTACGTGTAAACAGAAGGCCCAAAAGGATAAAACACTGTGTGTTAACAAAAATGTCCATATACACGTAAACAGGGTCTTAAAGTAAGTTTCCATAATTGACGTTCATACAGATTCAGTGTGACATCTGCGACCGATGGTACCGCCTGGCATGTTTACCAAATGCACCCGAAGACACGGAGGATGACTGGACATGCATGTTGTGCCTTTAGGTAACACAGTGGGTGTGCCAGTATCCCTGTAAGCCTGTCCTCCATACACTCACACACACACCCACACACACACACTCATGGTGGAGACAATTTGGACTACGATGCAGTGAAGCTGTCTCCCCCTGTACACAGACACACACACACACACACACACACACACATTCCTGAAGCCCTGGCGTTTCAGAACTTGCTTGAAATTTTCATTACATCATGTAACCAGTCAAAGTAAAAATGAAAATAAAACTACAACTGTTGTTTTGTGTAACTGGTGGAATAGTATTTTTGGAAGTCATTTTCCTACATTGTGTTTTTTAAGTATCATTTGCCTCAATGTTGCTCATTGTTTTCACAATGGCACTGTGGGATTTCAGATTTACACACACACACACACACACACACACACCTTATATATACTTACAGTTGCACTGAGTAGTACCTGACAAAGAAGCATAGGATTTTACTGTACAGTTTAGGAGCAAAGGCCCCTTAAAAACCTGACATAGAGCATTTTAGCCGAGCGAAATTACATTATGTGAGCACTTTGGAGAGAAGTCTTGGTACAGATTTCCATTATTACTGGCAATGAGTCGTTTGCCCGAACTTTTAAGACGTTTAGCACTTCTTTTGACCGGGTAGATAATTGACGTTTGTTGTCTGTTTGTTTTTAGGCGTAGTTTCGCAGGCGAAGCAAATTGCTGTCCGCTGTTGGGCTCTGGGTGCATTCACTGTATCTGCCAACGTCAAAGACCGTCTGGGGTACAGCTGGAAGCATCAAACCGTAAGTGCAGAAATACGCGCGGATGTTGATTTTGAGTGGCGGCTGGCGTAACAGCGGATGGACGAAGTGCGGCTGGCTTCACCGCAGTGAAGTTAATGATGATCGATCTGGGTGTCTGGCCCGTTTTTGGTTTTGGAGCCAATGCTCGGTGAGCGCGTTGAATCGGCAGGTCCGAGTTTACGGGTTTTTCGGGACCGCGATTCTAAGTTGTCTAGTTTGTCCAGTATCATTTTCTGCTCTTGCATTATGTCCTGCCGTGCACGACTCCAGCTCTTCTGTGTGTCAGAGCAGCGCATATCTTCTCATCATGTTCACTGATATCCGTGGTTATTTGAGCAAACTTTTGGTCGGTGTCTCCCTTAAGTTCTGTCAGATCGTTTCTCATTTGCGCTGTAATTTCGTCTTTGAATGTTTTGAGGTCCGCCTTCGTTTCGTTTTGCAGAACTTGGATTTGCTTGCTAATGCCGTCCAGGCTGCTTTGAAACGAGGCCATGTTAGCTTCAGGTGTTAGCTCACTGTCGTTAGTCGCTCGATTTTTCACTTTACCTTTTTTTTATTCTTTGTTTTGTTGGCACTCCGCTCATATTCACAATTCCAACTTTCGTCGTCGTGTGTCTCGAGTTTCAGTGGAGTGTTTAGGTTGGCCATGCAGGAGCTGTCTCACACGGCCATGCTGCTCTACCGTCCCACCGGAAGTCTCTTTAAGTTCATCACCCATCCACACCAGTGTGCAGTGGACAGCACTGACCCGAGTTACATCCCCGGTCTCTCAGTCAGACATTCTGAGCTACAAGCTGCTGACCTGAAGGCCTCAGACATGTGGGTGGATAAGTTCAAGCGACTGAATGAAGATGTGGAAAGACTTGCACGACAGCAAGCAGAGTTGGCCAAGCCAACACAAGTGGTCAGCTTCCCATCACATACCACACACTGCAGCGTGCATTGCTGTACTGACAATGTTTGGCTCTACGTATGCATGTGAGCAGTCTGTCTCACATCTAAAGAACATTGAGAGCAACTTATGATCACGTTTATAACGGATGGAAGTCTCAACACCTGCATGAAGCTTAACCTCACCACGTATCAACCAGACTGCAAAGCCATCCGCAAAACCATGCAGCACCAGAAAGTCGCATAAATGGTAAGAAATACTCATCATTAATTAGCAACAGCATAACAATGTTATTAACAAAGTTGTTCATTCAGAGACATATTGTACTTTAAAAGTGTTGAAATGACATAAAATGCAGACATTTACTTGCATTTTTGGTTTAAACACATTGTATGGCTTTGATGGAATTACATTCACAAATATGTGGTGTTCATGGCTCTCTCAGCCAAAAAGCTTCCCGACCCCTGCTCTAAGAGGCGATTCAATGAGATGGTAAACTCTGCATCTCATCTCTGAAAGGGGTAATCGGGCACTTGCATTCAAAGCATCTTCAATGCATGGTAGGCAGACAGCACACTATACACCTTAGTAATCACAGCTTTAAACGAATTAACAAGTGTTAATATGAAATCACTTTCAGAATCTGGGGGGTGTTTTGGGAAATGGGGGTATTGTTTCCAGAAAAAAACTCCCACCTACAGGTTAGTTATGAAATCTAAACTTTGTAACCTCTCGTTTTATATATTGAAACATGCTGGACCTGAAGGTTAGGGTTAGAACCTGAACTGGTATCACTGATGACACCTGTGTTTTCAAAATGGCTGCTTTTTTTAATAGCAGCCATTTTGTTCAAGTTCAAATGTATACATTCCCTCTCTCTTAGTTACTGTTGCTATGACTACATGCTTTTATGCTAATGAGATTCTAATCGCTTTGATGATGCCTCATGACAAAACATTCCGTTTGTTCAGACTTCTATATAAGGAGCACACAAGCCCAGCACAAACTGTAGTCTCTCGGTACAATTTGTCTGACAGATCACGTTCGATCCTTTTTCAAAACTTGGTTAACGCTATCATCAGTAGACATGGTCATCTTGTGTCTCGGTTATGTTGTGGGTACTTTGGTCACAAAGTCAATGCGGACTCTTCTGGATTCTCATCCTCCTCCGCCAACCCAGGCCAATAACCCAAGACCTGCTTCACGAAAATGTGTCTTGGAGTTACCTGTGCCAACTCGCTGTCTTGATGGACTCAACAGCTTGCCTTCCATGGACAGCATGAGAAATCCTCCAAGTGAAGTCGCCATTCCTCCTGTTCAGGATGACATAAGTTGTGAGGAAACACAACAGGTGCAAGAAATAAGCCATACTGCCAAGGTTTCCAGTCCTCATCCTCCAGAAAGCTGTGAGCTTCCTTCACTCAGGTATGACAACATGCTACAGAAGTTTGGAGTCTCTGTTGCACAGAGAGGCTTCAAAGCTGTTACTGCCATGGCAGTATCAGCCATATGTTGGGTGACACTAGCAGTGATTGCAGTCTTATTTAACATCATTCAACATATTAGGCACACTGCAAAATTCATGCTGGATTTTCTGATGGTTTTCGTCGTATACCCTGTTGTCCTGATCACTTTGGGATGCGCATATGTTATATGTCGTCTTTGTTCCAAGCTTTATCGTTGGGTTAGGCTGCGCCACATTTGACATCCACCATACAATAACTCATTTTTTCCAAATCTCTTAACATTAGCTGCAAATAAGTTATTACATAATTAGCAGAGGTCAAAATAAGCCAGTAGAGTGAAAATGGTTGGTGTAACATCTTGCATTTTAATATATGAGGGGAGTCAGATTGTGACAGGTGTAAATTCTGACCCGAGAAAATCTGATTTATGTAATAACTTATTAACTCCGCCAACCCAGTCCAATAACCCAAAACCTGCTTCATGACTCAACAGCTTGCCTTCCATGGACAGCATGAGAAATCCTCCAAGTGAAGTCGCTGTTCCTCCTGTTCAGGATGACATAAGTTGTGAGGAAACACAACAGGTGCAAGAAATAAGCCATACTGCCAAGGTTTCCAGTCCTCATCCTCCAGAAAGCTGTGAGCTTCCTTCACTCAGGTATGACAACATGCTACAGAAGTTTGGAGTCTCTGTTGCGCAGAGAGGCTTCAAAGCTGTTACTGCCATGGCAGTATCAGCCATATGTTGGGTGACACTAGCAGTGATTGCACTCTTATTTAACATCATTCAACATATTGTGCACACTGCAAAATTCATGCTGGATTTTCTGATGGTTTTCGTCGTATACCCTGTTGTCCTGATCACTTTGGGATGCGCATATGTTATATGTCGTCTTTGTTCCAAGCTTTATCGTTGGGTTAGGCTGCGCCACATTTGACATCCACCATACAATAACTCATTTTTTCCAAATCTCTTAAAATTTGCTGCAAATAAGTTATTACATAATTAACAGAGGTCACAATAAGCCAGTAGAGTGAAAATGGTTGGTGTAACATCTTGCATTTTAATATATGAGGGGAGTCAGATTGTGACAGGTGTAAATTCTGACCCGAGAAAATCTGATTTATGTAATAACTTATTAACTCCGCCAACCCAGTCCAATAACCCAAAACCTGCTTCATGACTCAACAGCTTGCCTTCCATGGACAGTATGAGAAATCCTCCAAGTGAAGTCGCCGTTCCTCCTGTTCAGGATGACATAAGTTGTGAGGAAACACAACAACAGGTGCAAGAAATAAGCCATACTGCCAAGGTTTCCAGTCCTCATCCTCCAGAAAGCTGTGAGCTTCCTTCACTCAGGTATGACAACATGCTACAGAAGTTTGGAGTCTCTGTTCCGCAGAGAGGCTTCAAAGCTGTTACTGCCATGGCAGAAAATAAAAATGGTTGGTGTTACATCTTGGATTTTTAATATAAGAGGGGAGTCAGATTGTGACAGGTGTAAATTCTGACCCGAAAAAATCTGACCGCCTTCCTTTTTTCAAATCTCTGAACAATAATTATAATATAAGTTATTACATAAGTAGCAGAGGTCAAAATAAGCCAGTAGAGTGAAAATGGTTGGTGTAACATCTTGCAATTTTAATATAAGAGGGGAGTCAGATTGTGACAGGTGTAAATTCTGACCCGAAAAAATCTGACTTATGTAATAACTTATTACTAACTCCGCCCACCCAGTCCAATAACCCAAAACCTGCTTCATGACTCAACAGCTTGCCTTCCATGGACAGTATGAGAAATCCTCCAAGTCCTCCTCCGCCAACCCAGTCCAATAACCCAAGACCTGCTTCACGAAAATGTCTCTTGGAGTTACCTGTGCCAACTCGCTGTCTTGATGGACTCAACAGCTTGCCTTCCATGGACATCATGAGAAATCCTCCAAGTCAAGTCGCCATTCCTCCTGTTCAGGATGACGGTTGTGAGGAAACACAACACGTGCAAGAAATAAGCCATCCTGCCAAGGTTTCCAGTCCTCATCCTCCAGAAAGCTGTGAGCTCCCTTCACTCAATTATGACAGCATGCTACAGAAGTTTGGAGTCTCTGTTGCGCAGAGAGGCTTCAAAGCTGTTACTGCCATGGCAGTATCAGCCATATGTTGGGCGACACTAGCAGTGATTGCACTCTTATTTAACATCATTCAACATATTGTGCACACTGCAAAATTCATGCTGGATTTTCTGATGGTTTTCGTCGTATACCCTGTTGGCCTGATCACTTTGGGATGCACATATGTTATATGTCGTCTTTGTTCCAAGCTTTATCGTTTTTGGAAGTTTAATATAAGAGGGTGTAAATTGTGACCCGAGAAAATCTGACTTATGTAATAACTTATTGCAATCTGAGTTATGTAATAACTCATTTTTTTCCAAATCTCTTAAAGGGATAGTTCGGGATTTTTGACATGAATCTGTATGGCATCCCCGTCAGTAGTGTCGCACAGCCACACCGACTTACCCCCGACAGTGTCCTGTGGGCCGAGTTCTGTCCAGGTTTGGTCAGCAACGAAAGTAGTCCGGCAGGTTTGCTGGGACACTTAAATACAAAGTTTTTCTTCTCAAAACAGCATGTGTTCAAAAGAGTGATTTATTTGCATCACAAAACCGATGTCCACCAAAAAGTCACACTTCGTAATCAATTGGCCCTACTTTCTCTCTTTTTGTATCTCTGCGCTGCTGCAAGTGGCCGCTACTGTTGAGTTTCGTTCACGGACGTGCCGCGTCGGAATGTGGCACTTTTTCAAGCGCCCCATTCCGACCCAGTCCTTCCGCCCACCACCAGGCTCTCTTCCGGCAGCCCAGCCTCGTCTGTTCATCTTGCAGCAGCGCAGAGATACCAAAAGAGAGAAAGTAGGGCCAATTGATACGAGGTGGGACTTTTTCGTGGACAATCGGTTTTGTGATGCAAACAAATCACTCTTTTGAACACATGCTGTTTTGAGAAGAAAAACTTTGTATTTAAGTGTCCCAGCAAAACCGCCGGACTACTTTCGTTGCTGACCAAACCTGGACAGAACTCGGCCCACAGGACACTGTCGGGGGTAAGTCGGTGTGGCTGTGCGACACTACTGACGGGGATGCCATACAGATTCATGTCAAAAATCCCGAACTATCCCTTTAACATTAGCTGCAAATAAGTTATTACATAATGTTGCTGAAATTTTTGGGAAGCACACACTTACACAAATAAAGATCTCGACTCAATCAATTGGTCCTTATAGGTTTTGTCATCTTATTCTTGCAAGAGGAAAAGTTCTACAAATGCACAAGACAGTCTGCAGAAAATGTTCAGGGTGGGGCAGTCCCACGCTGATTCTTATACACTTCTAGGGAGTATTCGTTACTTATTATGATTTACTTATCTAACTGTAGTAGATACTGTAGCTACAATGGAATGTGCTCCTCACTAACAAGCTCTGCTGGACCATGTGAACCAAGGTCAAGTTTATACATCAAACAACTACTGCTACAAACAATTTTCATAAATGAGAGAAATGTTTCTAAGTGCAAGGTACTGAGTAAAACCAAACAAGAGTATAAAGCACAACATGTTGTACTTAAAAAACCTTTTGAAATATTACTGAGATCAAACATGGCTATATATGGTTATAAAAGATCACACAATCATGTAATATAAATTTTCCATTACAATAAGTAGCAGAGGTCACAATAAGCCGGCAAAGTGAAAATGGCTGGTGTTACATGTTGCATTTTTAACATAAGAGGGGAGTCAGATTGTGACAGGTGTAAATTGTGACCCGAAAAAAATCTGACCGCCCTCCTTTTTTCAAATCTCTGAACAGTAATTATGATTTAAGTTATTACATAAGTAGCAGAGGTCACAATAAGGTTATTAAAAAATCGTCAGACAGAGGAGCATTCTGTGGGAAGACTATGAGATGATCAAGTTCAGTGCCATATGAGAGAACGAGATCAAGAGTGTCGTTCAGACAATGAGTCGGTTTATTTACACTCTGACAGAAGCCAACTGAATCTAATAAAGAGATAAACGCAGTACTAAGTACTTGTGGTTGTCCACATGAATATTAACATCACCTACAATAATTACAATCTGTTTTAAGGATCAAGCCTGATGTAAATTCTGATAAAAATTCAGGGCCAGGAGCATGATATCCTATATCAAATAGAATTAGCTGTAATGTTTTCCAGGTTGGGTGAGTGAGGCCAAGAACAAGACTTTCAAATGACTTATAATTTAGTTTAGGTTCAGGATTTATTAATTGACTTCAGTCAATTATGGCTCCACCTCCACCACCTCGATCGTTACTTCGAGGAATATGAGCATTACAATGACTTAGAGGAGTGGATTCTTTTAAGCTAACATATTCATCCTCCTGCAGCCAGGTTTCAGTGAGGCAAAATAAATCAATATCATCATCAGATATTAATTCATTGGCTAAAAGAGCTTTAGAGGACAAGGACCTGATATTCAGTCCACATTTAATGCTCTTATTTTGTATTCTCTAATTTATTTCAATGTGACCATCCAAAAAAAATAAAAAATAAAAAACTTTTCCATATTAAGTAAGAAATCTATGTAATTTCCATATTATTGAAGATCTCTGAAAAGGGGGCAAAGGGGAATTCCTGTTGCCAAGATCGACCCTTACCTGCTTTATACATTTGCAGAGCCTGGCTCCTGGGAGGGAATTGGAGAGTGAGGCATGTCTCATTTCATAAAATGCTTCAGATTTTCAGAATTTTGCAACTTAATTTGGATAGTTTGTCCTCTCTTTTTTAAAAAGAAAAAAAAAGTCAGTACATATCTCACATGCCTTAGAAACAAGGAAAGAAAGTTAGCCATAGACACATTTGCAATGACGGCAGTCTGGAACAGCACATCAAGGGGGATGAAAAAGGTAAGGATAATGGCTACTTTTAAATGTGCCAGGTTGTGCATTTTGAGTGTCCTCGATTTTTTTATGTATTTTTCATTTTTAGCCAATTGTAAACAATGTCTACGAAAATACTCACATTGGGGCACCGTTACTCATAAATGGGTGCGTTGAAACCCATTCAAAACACTATTTTTGATCCTGCTCAAATACAAAGAATAAAGCATGCATATCCTCATTTCTCCGCTTCATTTGAGGCCTGGGGCTTTAAGTGTGTGGTGTGAACTGTTTTCCTTGGTGGTGACATAATTTTTACCGTATGTGCCAAAGGGAGGAAATACTGCTTTTCCGATAGAGGGCACTCTATCTGTGAGTAGATGTGTGTGGGTGGGGTGTGCACGCGAATGCACGTGTCCGCAAACACACACTGTATTACCATACGACGGAAAGCGTAAAAGCGCAGCGAGCTCTGAAGTGACACCTTTTCCATATGCACCGTTTCATGTGTATTTTTTAGCGAATGTTCAAAGCACCACGACATTTTTTTGTTATAAAATACATAAAACACACATCTACACAAGGGCCCCTGCACAGCTTTGAAATTAACGAAACACACGACCTTTCTCAGCACATGATCTTGTTCACACATCTATAGCTGCAGGTGCAGCATGTTACACATAAGTGCAAAAGAGGAGCAGAGCTTCTCATTTCTCATTTGGGACGATGGCGAGATACTACAATACAGATCAAGCGCTCGCTGCAATCATGGTCGGCTAACTTTGCTTCTCCGACGTGGGAGAGATTATAAAAAGGATCTGTTGTGTCATAAATTATTGTGTGTTGTTCCACTTCAACAATTAGTCTCTCGTTGTTCATGTTGAGACTCTTTGATTGACTGACAGATGACCTGGTGTCACCGGTCATAATGTAATGTGGAGGTGAAGCTGTGACAGGCGACATGAACTGCATTTTGTGTTTTATTTTGAAAGGGGGCGGAAGTGTATTACGCTGATTCTGTGTCAGATTTCCTGTCTGGTGCTATCTGCTCTGTTGAAACTGACGCGGTTTAGCAACGGCTCATGTCAAAAATAGAAGTGCTACGTAAAGATAGCGTTGCGGAGCGGAGAGACGCTTCTGGGACGCTGCTGAGACGTTGTGCAGCGCGCCCGGTGTGAGTGCTCTCATTGATTATAATGGCAGCGATCAGCAACGGCCGACGCGACGCAGCCGTAACGCGCCGCTGACGTCCCCGGTGTGAGTTAGGCTTTACGGTTTGATGCTTCCAGCTGTACCCCAGACGGTCTTTGACGTTGGCAGATACAGTGAATGCACCCAGAGCCCAACAGCGGACAGCAATTTGCTTCGCCTGCGAAACGACGCCTAACAACAAACAGACAACAAACGTCAATTATCTACCCGGTCAAAAGAAGTGCTAAACGTCTTAAAAGTTCGGGCAAACGACTCATTGCCAGTAATAATGGAAATCTGTATCAAGACTTCTCTCCAAAGTGCTCACATAATGTAATTTTGCTCGGCTAAAATGCTCTATGTCAGGTTTTTAAGGGGCCTTTGCTCCTAAACTGTACAGTAAAATCCTATGGTTCTTTGTCAGGTACTACTCAGTGCAACTGTAAGTATATCCCTGTGATTGATTAGCAGTAATAATGGAAATCTGCATCAAGACATCACTTCTTTCTATGTTTTTGTTGTTTTTAATGCAGATGTCTGTTTTGTTACATGTATCCATTTCCGTTGCATGTTATTCAAATCTCCACTTAAAACTCCTTTAACAATGTCTGTTTTAGGGAGCTAAATCTCAGTTTACGTGTAAACAGAAGGCCCAAAAGGATAAAACACTGTGTGTTAACAAAAATGTCCATATACACGTAACAGGGTCTTAAAGTAAGTTTCCATAATTGACGTTCATACAGATTCAGTGTGACATCTGCGGACCGATGGTACCGCCTGGCATGTTTACCAAATGCACCCGAAGACACGGAGGATGACTGGACATGCATGTTGTGCCTTTAGGTAACACAGTGGGTGTGCCAGTATCCCTGTAAGCCTGTCTCCATACACTCACACACACACACACTCATGGTGGAGACAATTTGGACTACGATGCAGTGAAGCCTGTCTCCCCCTATACACAGACACACACACACACACACACACACACACATTCCCTGAAGCCCTGGCGTTTCAGAACTTGCTTGAAATTTTCATTACATCATGTAACCAGTCAAAGTAAAAATGAAAATAAAACTACAACTGTTGTTTTGTGTAACTGGTGGAATAGTATTTTTGGAAGTCATTTTCCTACATTGTGTTTTTTAAGTATCATTTGCCTCAATGTTTTTTGAATTTTGAATAAATGTGTTTTCACAATGGCACTGTGGGATTTCAGATTTACACACACACACACACACACACACACACACACACCTTATATATACTTACAGTTGCACTGAGTAATACCTGACAAAGAACCATAGGATTTTACTGTACAGTTTAGGAGCAAAGGCCCCTTAAAAACCTGACATAGAGCATTTTAAGGCCGAGCGAAATTAACATTATGTGAGCACTTGTGAGAGAAGTCTTGAGACAGATTTCCATTATTACTGGCAATGAGTCGTTTTTGCCCGAACTTTTTAGACGTTAGCACTTCTTTTGACCGGGTAGATAATTGACGTTTGTTGTTGTTTGTTGTTAGGCGTCGTTTCGCAGGCGAAGCAAAATTGCTGTCCGCTGTTGGGCTCTGGGTGCATTCACTGTATCTGCCAACGTCAAAGACCGTCTGGGGTACAGCTGGAAGCATACAAACCGTAAGTGCAGAAATACGCGCGGATGTTGATTTTGATGGCGGCTGGCGTAACAGCGGATGGACGAAGTGCGGCTGGCTTCACCGCAGTGAAGTTAATGATGATCGATCTGGGTGTCAGGCCCGTTTTTTGGTTTTGGAGCCAAGGCTCGGTGAGCGCGTTGAATCTGCAGGTCCGAGTTTATGGGAAATTCCTCCACGAACTGTGCGACCGAGTCATGTTTGGACTCTTCTTCTTCCTCATGTATGCCATACACCCTTAAATTATTTGGACCGCGATTCTAAGTTGTCTAGTCTGTCCAGTATCATTTTCTGCTCTTGCATTATGTCCTGCCGTGCACAGACTCCAGCTCTTCTGTGTGTCAGAGCAGCGCAATCTTCTCATCATGTTTCTCCTCGATATCCGTGGTTATTTGAGCAAACTTTGTGGTCGGTGGTCTCCCTTAAGTTCTGTCAGATCGTTTCTCATTTGCGCTGTAATTTCGTCTTTGAATGTTTTGAGGGTCCGCCTTCGTTTCGTTTTGCAGAACTTGGATTTGCTTGCTAATGCCGTCCAGGCTGCTTTGAAACGAGGCCATGTTAGCTTCAGGTGTTAGCTCACTGTCGTTAGTCGTTCGATTTTTCACTTTACCTTTTTTTTATTCTTTGTTTTTGTTGGCACTCCGCTCATATTCACAATTCCAACTTTCGTCGTCGTGTGTCTCGAGTTTCAGTGGAGTGTTTTAGGTTGGCATGCAGGAGCTGTCTCACACGGCCATGCTGCTCTACCGTCCCACCGGAAGTCTCTGTAAGTTCATCACCCATCCACACCAGTGTGCAGTGGACAGCACTGACCCGAGTTACATCCCCGGTCTCTCAGTCAGACATTCTGAGCTACAAGCTGCTGACCTGAAGGCCTCAGACATGTGGGTGGATAAGTTCAAGTCACTGAATGAAGATGTGGAAAGACTTGCACGACAGCAAGCAGAGTTGGCCAAGCCAACACAAGTGGTCAGCTTCCCATCACATACCACACACTGCAGCGTGCATTGCTGTACTGACAATGTTTGGCTCTACGTATGCATGTGAGCAGGTCTGTCTCACATCTAAAGAACATTGAGAGCAATCTTATGATCACGTTTAACGGATGGAAGTCTCAACGCCTGCATGAAGCTTAACCTCACCACGTATCAACCAGACTACAAAGCCATCCGCAAAACCATGCAGCACCAGAAGTCGCATAAATGGTAAGAAATAACTCATCATTAATTAGCAACAGCATAACAATGTTATTAACAAAGTTGTTCATTCAGAGGACATATTGTACTTTAAAAGTGTTGAAATGACATAAAATGCAGACATTTACTTGCATTTTTGGTTTTTAAACACATTGTATGGCTCTGATGGAATTACATTCAAAAATATGTAGTGTTCATGGCTCTCTCAGCCAAAAAGCATCCAGACCCCTGCTCTAAGAGGCGATTCAATGAGATGGTAAAACTCTGCATCTCATCTCTGAAGGGGTAATCGGGGCACTTGCATTCAAAGCATCTTCAATGCATGGTAGGCAGACCAGCACACTATACACCTTAGTAATCCACAGCTTTAAAACGAAATTAACAAGTGTTAATATGAAATCACTTTCAGAATCTGGGGGGGTGTTTTTGGGAAATGGGGGTATTGTTTCCAGAAAAAAAGTCCCACCTACAGGTTAGTTATGAAATCTAAACTTTGTAACCTCTCGTTCTATATATTGAAACATGCTGGACCTGAAGGTTAGGGTTAGAACCTTGAACTGGTATCCACTGATGACACCTGTGTTTTCAAAATGGCTGCTTTTTTTAATAGCAGCCATTTTGTTCAAGTTCAAATGTATACATTCCCTCTCTCTTAGTTACTGTTGCTATGACTACATGCTTTTATGCTAATGAGATTCTAATCGCTTTGATGATGCCTCATGACAGAACATTTCCATTTGTTCAGACTTCTATATAAGGAGCACACAAGCCCAGCACAAACTGTAGTCCTCTCGGTACAATTTGTCTGACAGATCACGTTCGATCCTTTTTCAAAACTTGGTTAACGCTATCATCAGTAGACATGGTCATCTTGTGTCTCGGTTATGTTGTGGGGTACTTTGGTCACAAAGTCAATGCGGACTCTTCTGGATTCTCATCCTCCTCCGCCAACCCAGTCCAATAACCCAAGACCTGCTTCACGAAAATGTGTCTTGGAGTTACCTGTGCCAACTCGCTGTCTTGATGGACTCAACAGCTTGCCTTCCATGGACAGCATGAGAAATCCTCCAAGTGAAGTCGCCATTCCTCCTGTTCAGGATGACATAAGTTGTGAGGAAACACAACAGGTGCAAGAAATAAGCCATACTGCCAAGGTTTCCAGTCCTCATCCTCCAGAAAGCTGTGAGCTTCCTTCACTCAGGTATGACAGCATGCTACAGAAGTTTGGAGTCTCTGTTGCACAGAGAGGCTTCAAAGCTGTTACTGCCATGGCAGTATCAGCCATATGTTGGGTGACACTAGCAGTGATTGCACTCTTATTTAACATCATTCAACATATTGGGCACACTGCAAAATTCATGCTGGATTTTCTGATGGTTTTCGTCGTATACCCTGTTGTCCTGATCACTTTGGGATGTGCATATGTTATATGTCGTCTTTGTTCCAAGCTTTATCGTTGGGTTAGGCTGCGCCACATTTGACATCCACCATACAATAACTCATTTTTTCCAAATCTCTTTAAAATTAGCTGCAATAAGTTATTACATAATTAACAGAGGTCACAATAAGCCAGTAGAGTGAAAATGGTTGGTGTAACATCTTGCATTTTAATATATGAGGGGAGTCAAGATTGTGACAGGTGTAAATTCTGACCCGAGAAAATCTGATTTATGTAATAACTTATTAACTCCGCCAACCCAGTCCAATAACCCAAAACCTGCTTCATGACTCAACAGCTTGCCTTCCATGGACAGTATGAGAAATCCTCCAAGTGAAGTCGCCGTTCCTCCTGTTCAGGATGACATAAGTTCTGAGGAAACACAACAACAGGTGCAAGAAATAAGCCATACTGCCAAGGTTTCCAGTCCTCATCCTCCAGAAAGCTGTGAGCTCCCTTCACTCAGGTATGACAACATGCTACAGAAGTTTGGAGTCTCTGTTCCGCAGAGAGGCTTCAAAGCTGTTACTGCCATGGCGAAGAAAATGAAAATGGTTGGTGTTACAATCTTGGATTTTTAATATAAGAGGGGAGTCAGATTGTGACAGGTGTAAATTCTGACCCGAAAAAATCTGACCGCCTTCCTTTTTTCAAATCTCTGAACAATAATTATAATTTAAGTTATTACATAAGTAGCAGAGGTCAAAATAAGCCAGTAGAGTGAAAATGGTTGGTTGTAACATCTTGCAATTTTAATATAAGAGGGAAGTCAGATTGTGGACAGGTGTAAATTCTGACCCGAAAAAATCTGACTTATGTAATAACTTATTATTAACTCCACCAACCCAGTCCAATAACCCAAAACCTGCTTCATGACTCAACAGCTTGCCTTCCATGGACAGTATGAGAAATCCTCCAAGTCCTCCTCCGCCAACCCAGTCCAATAACCCAAGACCTGCTTCAACGAAAATGTCTCTTGGAGTTACCTGTGCCAACTCGCTGTCTTGATGGACCTCAACAGCTTGCCTTCCATGGACATCATGAGAAATCCTCCAAGTCAAGTCGCCATTCCTCCTGTTCAGGATGACGGTTGTGAGGAAACACAACACGTTGCAAGAAATAAGCCATACTGCCAAGGTTTCCAGTCCTCATCCTCCAGAAAGCTGTGAGCTCCCTTCACTCAATTATGACAGCATGCTACAGAAGTTTGGAGTCTCTGTTGCGCAGAGAGGCTTCAAGCTGTTACTGCCATGGCAGTATCAGCCATATGTTGGGCGGACACTAGCAGTGATTGCACTCTTATTTAACCATCATTCAACATATTGTGCACACTGCAAAATTCATGCTGGATTTTCTGATGGTTTTTCGTCGTATACCCTGTTGGCCTGATCACTTTGGATGCACATATGTTATATGTCGTCTTTGTTCCAAGCTTTTATCGTTTTTGGAAGTTTAATATAAGAGGGTTGTAAATTGTGACCTGAGAAAATCTGACTTATGTAATAACTTACTGCACTCTGAGTTATGTAATAACTCATTTTTTCCAAATCTCTTAAAGGGATAGTTCGGGATTTTGACATGAATCTGTATGGCATCCCATCAGTAGTGTCGCACAGCCACACCGACTTACCCCCCGACAGTGTCCTGTGGGCCGAGTTCTGTCCAGGTTTGGTCAGCAACGAAAGTAGTCCGGCAGGTTGGCTGGGACACTTAAATACAAAGTTTTTCTTCTCAAAACAGCATGTGTTCAAAAGAGTGATTTGTTTGCATCACAAAACCGATGTCCACCAAAATGTCACACTTCGTAATCAATTGGCCCTACTTTCTCTCTTTTGGTATCTCTGCGCTGCTGCAAGTGGCCGCTACTGTTGAGTTTCGTTCGCGGACGTGCTGCGTTGGAATGTGGCACTTTTTCAAGCGCCCCATTCCGACCCAGCTCCTTCCGCCCACCAGGCTCTCTCCGGGCAGCCCAGCCCTCGTCTGTCATCTTGCAGCAGCGCAGAGATACCAAAAGAGAGAAAGTAGGGCCAATTGATTACGAGGTGGGACTTTTTCGTGGACATCGGTTTTGTGATGCAAACAAATCACTCTTTTGAACACATGCTGTTTTGAGAAGAAAAACTTTGTATTTAAGTGTCCCAGCAAACCTGCCGGACTACTTTCGTTGCTGACCAAACCTGGACAGAACTCGGCCCACAGGACACTGTCGGGGGTAAGTCGGTGTGGCTGTGCGACACTACTGACGGGGATGCCATACAGATTCATGTCAAAAATCCCGAACTATCCCTTTAACATTAGCTGCAAATAAGTTATTATCATAAATGTTGCTGAAATTTTTGGGAAGCACACACTTACACAAATAAAGATCTCGACTCAATCAATTGGTCCTTAAAGGTTTTGTCATTTTATTCTTGCAAGAGGAAAAGTTCTACAAATGCACAGACAGTCTGCAGAAAAATGTTCCGGGTGGGGCAGTCCCACGCTGATCTTATACACTTCTAGGGAGTATTCGTTACTTATTATGATTTACTTATCTAACTGTAGTAGATACTGTAGCTACAATGGAATGTGCTCCTCACTAACAAGCTCTGCTGGACCGTGTGAACCAAGGTCAAGTTTATACATCAAACAACTACTGCTACAAACAATTTTCATAAATGAGAGAAATGTTTCTAAGTGCAAGGTACTGAGTAAAACCAAACAAGAGTATAAGGCACAACATTTTGTACTCAAAAACCTTTGAAATATTACTGAGATCAAACATGGCTATATATGGTATAAAAGATCACGCAATCCTGTAATATAAATTTTTCCATTACAATAAGTAGCAGAGGTCACAATAAGGTTATTAAAAAATCGTCAGACAGAGGAGCATTCTGTGGGAAGACTATGAGATGATCAAGTTCAGTGCCATATGAGAGAACGAGATCAAGAGTGTCGTTCAGACAATGAGTCGGTTTATTACACTCTGACAGAAGCCAAATGAATCTAATACAGAGATAAAACGCAAGTACTAAGTACTTGTGGTTGTCCACATGAATATTAAAATCACCTACAATAATTACAATCTGTTTTAAGGATCAAGCCTGATGTAAATTCTGATGAAAAATTCAGAGTAAGGGCCAGGAGCATGATATCCTATATCAAATAGAATTAGCTGTAATGTTTTCCAGGTTGGGTGAGTGAGGCCACGAACAAGACTTTCAAATGACTTATAATTTAGTTTAGGTTCAGGATTTATTAATTGACTTCAGTCAATTATGGCTCCACCTCCAGCACCTCGATCGTTACTTTGAGGAATATGAGCATTACAATGACTTAGAGGAGTGGATTCTTTTAAGCTAACATATTCATCCTCCTGCAGCCAGGTTTCAGTGAGGCAAAATAAATCAATATCATCATCAGATATTAATTCATTGGCTAAAAGAGCTTTAGAGGACAAGGACCTGATATTCAGTCCACATTTAATGCTCTTATTTTGTATTCTCTAATTTATTTCAATGTGACAATCCCAAAAAAATAAAAAACTTTTCCATATTAAGTAAGAATCTATGTAATTTCCATATTATTGAAGATCTCTGAAAAGGGGGTAAAGGGGAATTCCTGTGGCCAAGATCGACCCTTACCTGCTTTATACATTTGCAGAGCCTGGCTCCTGGGAGGGAATTGGAGAGTGAGGCATGTCTCATTTCATAAAATGCTTCAGATTTTCAGAATTTTGCAACTTAATTTGGATAGTTTGTCCTCTCTTTTTTAAAAAGAAAAAAAAAGTCAGTACATATCTCACATGCCTTAGAAACAAGGAAAGAAAAGTTAGCCATAGACACATTTGCAATGACGGCAGTCTGGAACAGCACATCAAGGGGGATGAAAAAGGTAAGGATAATGGCTACTTTTAAATGTGTTTTAGTGATAGACTAACTAGAGAAAAACAAGCCTAATCTAACATCCCAAAATGAAAACTGGTGTGAGAAAGAGTGCAGCCTTTCCTGTCCTCCTCTTTAACCCCTCCCTGATTACCACATTGACTGTCACCTGTGGAGGAAGGAACAACAAGGCGGGAGAGGCAGCAGCCACAAAGAGAAAAGTAACTCAATTTATGAGATTTCAGGAGACTTAAATTACTTATTTAATATCATTTCGACTTCTCTTCTTTTGATCAGAGTAAGATACAGAGGAGGTAAAAACAGTTGTTCATCCTGAGGTCACTATGAGAAAACTGAGACATATTTGATAATGAGATCTTGGGAGTCTTAGCAGAGTTTTCTTTGAGCTCTTGGTCTCATGTTTAGGAGGCCGAAATTAGACTTATATTAGACCATTTAGAGATCTCTAGTTTTGATCAAACATGAGATTATGTGTGACTGTTTCTCCTGAGTTGAATTTGAGAAGCAGGAGAAAAAACCTTTGGTCTCACCTTAGTATCAAAAATAGCTCATTTTTGTCTGGGAGAAATGAAAGAAGCAACAACGAGCTCTCTTCTTGGATTTTGCTTTCCTATGGGGTGTTTTGAATATTACAACCGATCATTTTGCTTATCTATATATTTTCAGGAAGAAGAGCAGCTGTCGGAGGTCTCGCCTGCCGTCAGACCTGCCGATGTGAAACGCACCAGTGGAAGGCGTAAGCTTTTTCACAGTATCTATTGGTCAGATACTGTTGGCGTGGCAGCTATGGTACAGACAATCTTTCTTTCTGTCTTTTCCATAGGACTTGGTTGAAAATCGCGTTCTTCACAATTGCAAACATGCAGCAGAGTGGGTTGAGGCCAACAATCCACTGTCCTCAGCTAAAGTGGACCTGCCTGATGTTCTGAGCATGGGGGAGGAAGAACAGGCAGAGGCTGCTCTGCAGTATGGGAGGTTTTACAACCCTAATGACGTGCATTTTACCTGGCATATTGTGAATGTCACACTGAGTGACTTTGAAAGTAAAGGGCTACAGAACATTTGATCATGTTGTGACTGTGTGTGTGTCTTTTCTCATTGATTACTTAATAATTTGACTTGGATTATACTCTAGATATCAAGAGTTAGGGTAGCATTTAGTGGTACTTACTTATACACAAGAACATACTTACTTATCTTAGACATAGAGCCAAACGTGAAACTTGTGGTGGTTGAGAATTTAAAAATACAGAAAGTCAAAATTAAATGATAATGAAAAGGCAGTGAAGTTCTCTGTATAGTACACAATAAAATGTATAGTCCTATGCCATTTTATGAGATGTTTTCTTATGAATATGACTGAAATGTGTGCACTGACCAAACAAAAGTTTACTATGCAAATAAAAACAATATATACAATAGACCGGGAACTGATAGATTTAATGTCATTGTTTACTAATTAATTCATTTGGGAGGAAAAAATTTGCGTTCGCAAATTCGCGATTTTAATTTGAAATGTATCCCTTGCATTTTCGGTCCTGGGAGTGGGGGTAGGTACCTCACAGTGGAGGTCTGCAGTTTTATTTTGAAATGTATGCCGTTCATTTCCGGGCCCGGCAGTGGAGGGGACTGACGGTGGCGGTCTGCAGTTTTATTTTGAAATGTATCCCGTGCATTTCCGGGCCTGACAGTGGAGGTCTGCAGCCAGGACCTCTTGCACGAAACGGCAGAGCCAATCGAGGAGCTTGAGGGCGGGTCTAAACTCAGGGAAACAGGCTTCGGCTTGAGCGGCCGCTTGGTCTCAGACCTCTGAGACCCGATTCACACACAGGTATATAATCTTAAGTTTAAATAATGACAATTACTGGATGTCAATATGTTGTACACGTGTGTGTGTGTGAATAAAGTTTCAAGGTGAGCTGATGGAAGTCTGTATGTCTGTACTGTATGTCTCTGACCTTTTAGGGCCTGTTCACGCCTGGTATATTGTCATGCATCCTGGCTGATCCGATCACACCTCATGTCACATTCTCAGCTCACGTCACTTCCAGTTTCATAAAGTTTCTTTTTTATTTTCTCTCTGAATGTGGTCTGAGTGATCAGATCATAACACTTCTTCGATGCTTCTGTCTCTGTTCTGTCTCTCTTTTTACACTGTTGGTATATTTTACTTCACAGCTTTAAAATGAACTCAGTGTTTGAGTGTAAAATGTTTCACCAGTCAAACTGAGTAGATACCACTTTGAGTGTTTTCACTGAGTGTGCAACTTTGCTTTATCATACAGCGATGACAGCAGACGACCAACATGACTGTTTGAAGCTCTTTAATGCAAAGCAGCAATTTTTTCAACACAATCCAACAAGACATGAAAAATGTGTGACTGCACACAGTACTTAACAACATGATGCTGGTGAAGTGTGTCACGATGATGAAACAAACCCAGAGCATCGTGTTCAAGATCAGACACGAGAGTTAATGAAGAGAGGGAGCAGAGTTTAGCGAGGACCAAGCAATTCACATGGAGACGTTATCCAGTCTTTGGGGGAACAAGCTTACAGTTCAGATAACTCTTACCTCCTATACTGTCCAAGACAAAGACTTTCATACAATCTTCCAGCTCTGCAAATTTACCCTTACCATCATAAATCTCGGTTATCTTGAACTGCTCATAGGGGGGAATGAGCACTTCCTTCTGCTCTAGAATGATTGCATTGTTGGTCAGGTAAGTACCTGAACAGGTTCTAATTTTAAAGCAGCTGTTTGCGCCAAAATTTTTAAGTCTGTTCTGAGAGAGGTGGAGGCAAAGAAACCGAACCGAATGATTTGATTGACTTGGCCAGTATAGACATAGTTAGTTCGTCTGTAAACAGTGTAACAGATATTAGTATCAGGATGCAAGATCTGTATGGCAGACGTCAGCAGGTAATGTAAAGTGTGGTATTTAAATGAGGAGCCATAGTTTTCACCCTCTATTCTGACTGCCTTATTGAATCCCACGTGCGTGACAGCTGCTGTATAACTGCAGATTGCACGCAGGTGATCTTCAGTTAGAGCATTATTCATGTTTTGTTCAACTTTCTCTTCAGTGCAGTCTGTTATTACTTTTTGATCCCACATCATATCTTGCTTTTCCTTCTTAAGGTACTTTTTCTTGACTATGTTCATCATTTCTCCTCTGCAGCCAAGGTACATGTCGTCGACTGAACCTTCCTCCATGCTCAGTGGGATTTCCTGGTCAAGCTAAAGGGTGAAAAGAAAAAGAAGAGATCATGTTGATCATGTTCAAACTGTCCTTTATTATCACGTGTCTATTTTAAACCTAAACTAGCTGGTAAAGGCAAAAATACTTGAATATGCATGTCTGCTATTAGAAAGATATATTAGAATTCAAACATGTTTCAAATCATTCAAACATTAAAGTTCAATATGAGCATCTCAGGACAAACCTCTGACCTCAGCCTGACAGCACAGTAACAGTCTCCGTGACCTCATTAAATACAGTTCAGTTCTGACTGACTGACCTGCAGTCCATTTAGTGAGGCAGTCTGTTAATCCGTCGTTCTTTTATGTACAGTGTCTTTCAGTATCCAGAAAAGCACTTTTAAATAAAACATGTTAGTATTATTAAGTTATAACTAGCATAACAAAAAAGTGTTGCAACAATCATCAATAAAATTCAGGTCTTGTAACAGTAATGAGGTCAGTGTGCTTCCACTGCACAGCAGCGTAGCAGTAACCAGGTTTATCATTCAGTATTAATAAAAGCAATTTGATTGTCCAAAGTTTGTTAGTGAATTCAAATTAAAATGTTGTGAGTATCCGAGTATTTTATTGATCTAGATTTGACTTCTGAATCACACCGAGTAACTGCAAACATCCTCCACAGTTAATGACTGATGATCAGACGTCCACTCACCGCCATGCCGCCTCCAGGTGACATCCAGCAGAGGAGCAACCACAGGGGAGCGAGGATCATCAAGTTTCCCTTCATCACCTGCAGTCAGGTAACTGTTCACACTGCGTACACGGACACACACACACAGTATATTCAAAACACTGGCATGGCAAACGCTGTTTCATCAATTCAAATACACACACAAGACTCTTTGAGTTGATTCCAGACTCACCGGTCGTCAGGATGAGATGTCGTGCACCAAGTGACGCCCTCTGGTCAAAGGTCTGACTGTGTGTGTTCAGGACGCATGGTCCAATATATATACACCTTTGGAAGGTCTCTCACACACAGACACAACACAGTCACGAGTACAATTTGCATGTTTGGTGGGTGTCTCTGTCTCACAATCGCTGCTGTTCATCACTGATGGGCAGGGTGAGCGCTACACCTTGGTGCTGGTCAGTGTTAAAGTGTGATGGGAATATGATCCATGAGTGTGTGAATGTTCCAAACTAATAAACACAGACGGAGTCATTCATGTTCAAATCAAGTCAACTTTATTGTCATAATAGAGCTGATGTCACGTTTGTCACATCCTGCTGCACACAGCAAGAAATATGAGATATACAAGTTTAAAAGGATATTTTAAAAGAAAAATATGACACATATAAAAGATATGAAAAGTATAAATATGACAAATATAGACAGATATTCACGGCATAGATGTAGCAGTATAAACATGCAGCAATGACTGAAGATGGAGCAGTTTGGAAACAGCTGTTTCGTTTGGACAATCAAACTGTCTTTATTAATATTGACTGATAAACCTGGTTACTACTACACTGCTGTGCAGGGAAGCACACTGACTTTATTACTTCATATTATGTTATTCAAATGGATGGAAATGTTTCATGTCATAAAATGTATATGTCCTGAACTCTGGCCAAACAGACATTTGGAGTGTAGGATGACGTGGCAGAGCTCAGGTCACATCATGTTAGCGTTCATGTCATTCTTTGACCCTCAGCAGCAACAGCCGTCCCTCTCCTTCTATCTCACATCGTTTGCAAGTTATAAACCTGATTTCCATGGCAACTGATATGAACAATGAGGCCCATGAATGCAGACAGAGACGTGTTGGAGGCCGTTAATCAGTGATGATAGTGAATACAGGACTGTTGTGGGCCACTTTGTCACTTGGACTGAGCTGAACCCTCTGCATGCACCATACACCTTCTTCCTAAGGAGGCTGAGGTCCTTTAACATCTGCCGGGCGATGCTGAGGATGTTTTATGAGTGTGTTGTGGCCAGTGCGATCTTCTTCGCTGTCACATGCTGGGGTAGCGGGCTGAAGGTCGCAGACACCAACAGACTTAATAAACTGACAGAAAAAATAATTTCCCCTGTGATTAAAGTATTTCGGATTCTGTTAAGCAATAAACTGAAGTGTACACACTGATCCGGTGATATTTAACTGTAATGTAAAACTTCCACTCGTTTCATATTCATATTCATATCAGATCGAAGCCAATCTCAACAGATACTGTGTGACAGGCCAGGTACGCCATGGACAGGTCGACAGTTCATCACAGAGACACACAGACATTCACATTCACACTTAGAGTGAGCTGCATTAAAAAGGCAGACTGATACTGATCAGATGAGATGAGCTGCAGTCACATTGTTCCTCTGTCGTCCTCCTTGGAGGCAACACACCAGAGCACGTTCCCTCTGATGGCACAACTGTGACTCTTTAATATCATTAACAACAAATATATGACAAAGGCTTCAGTGTGACAGCTCTCATCACTGAGATCCCGTCCATGAATGTCAGGAGCAGAGTCGGACCTCGGTGGAATCCAACACGGTGGGTCGGAGCTTCCTTTGAAGCATCTAGAATATACTTTCCCCGAGGAAAGCAGTATGAGCAGTGTGATGGCCCCAATATCTGGAGCATTCGGAGTGGTACACACCTTTTTGCCTCAGCAGAGCTTTAAACTGAGATTTTTAATGGACCTCTGAATGTGGTCTGAGTGATCAGATCTTAACACGTCTTCGATGCTTCTTGGTGCATTCACATCTTGAGAGCCGTCCACCTGTAATCAGATCAGCTGTTAACTCCAGGTGTGAACGGTGCCTCACTGACCTCTGTTCACCTGTTGTGCGGTTGTGGCTGTGTTGCTGTATGGACCTGTTGTTTTCTGCAGGTGAGCTGATGGAAGTTCATGATTTCTATTTTATTTACAAAGATCATCCTGATCGTTCTGCACGTCTGTGTGAAAAGAGTGCAGGAAGTCTGAGCTTTAAATTAAACTCTTGGTTCTGGTCCTGGTCTGGGGTCTTGTTCTTGTTCTCCTCCATCAGCCTCCTCTCTGTCTGTGATCAGACTCTTCTGCCATCTAGTGGTTTGTTGTCCATCCGCTGCAGCAATAAGATGGAAGACAAACCAGCCGTCTCCATGGAGACAAACCAGCATGTTGAAGGAAGGAGTGAACTGGATGAAGACTACAATGACGTCACTGCTGACTATGGATCAGTACCTCATCATATCTGAACTGTCCCTTTAAATGAATAACAGGCTTGTTGTTCTTTGTGTATTTAATATGCAGAGTTCACTTCATCTCTCTGTTTTTACACTGTTGGTATATTTTACTTCACAGCTTTAAAATGAACTCAGTGTTTGAGTGTAAAATGTTTCACCAGTCAAACTGAGTAGATACCACTTTGAGTGTTTTCACTGAGTGTGCAACATGTAAATGATGCAACTTTGCTTTATCATACAGCGATGACAGCAGACGACCAACATGACTGTTTGAAGCTCTTTAATGCAAAGCAGCAATTCAACAACTTCCAACAAGACATGAAAAATGTGTGACTGCACACAGTACTTTACAACATGATGCTGGTGAAGTGTGTCACGATGATGAAACAAACCCAGAGCATCGTGTTCAAGATCAGACACAATGTGGATATCATCTAACGAAAGAGAGAGTGAATGAAGACAGGCAGCAGAGTTAGCGAGGACCAAGCGCTTCAACATGGAGACGTTATCCAGTCTTTCGGGGGACAAGTTTACAGTTCAGATAACTCTTACCTCCTATATTCTCCAAGACAAAGACTTCATACAATCTTTCAGCTCTGCAAATTTACCCTTACCATCATAAATCTCAGTTATCTTGAAACTGCTCATAGGGGGGAATGAGCACTTCCTTCTGCTCTAGAATGATTGCATTGTTGGTCAGGTAAGTACCTGAACAGGTTCTAATTTTAAAGCAGCTGTTTGCGCCAAAATTTTTTAAGTCTGTTCTGAGAGAGGTGGAGGCAAAGAAACCGAACCGAATGATTTGATTGACTTGGCCAGTATAGACATAGTTAGTTCGTCTGTAAACAGTGTAACAGATATTAGTATCAGGATGCAAGATCTGTATGGCAGACGTCAGCAGGTAATGTAAAGTGTGGTATCTGAATGAGGAGCCATAGTTTTTACCCTCTGTTCTGACTGCCTTATTGAATCCCACGTGCGTGACAGCTGCTGTATAACTGCAGATTGCACGCAGGTGATCTTCAGTTAGAGCATTATTCATGTTTTGTTCAACTTTCTCTTCAGTGCAGTCTGTTATTACTTTTTGATCCCACATCATATCTTTCTTTTCCTTCTTAAGGTACTTTTTCTTGACTATGTTCATCATTTCTCCTCTGCAGCCAAGGTACATGTCGTCGACTGACCTTCCTCCATGCTCAGTGGGATTTCCTGGTCAAGCTAAAGGGTGAAAAGAAAAAGAAGAGATCATGTTGATCATGTTCAAACTGTCCTTTATTATCACGTGTCTATTTTAAACCTAAACTAGCTGGTAAAGGCAAAAATACTTGAATATGCATGTCTGCTATTAGAAAGATATATTAGAATTCAAACATGTTTCAAATCAAACTGAATTTAGTAGCTGAATAAATCAATAAATAACAGACATTATAAACATTAAAGTTCAATATGAGCATCTCAGGACAAACCTCTGACCTCAGCCTGACAGCACAGTAACAGTCTCCGTGACCTCATTAAATACAGTTCAGTCAGTGTGCTTCCACTGCACAGCAGCGTAGGAGTAACCAGGTTTATCATTCAGTATTAATAAAAACAATTTGATTGTCCAAAGTTTGTTAGTGAATTCAAATTAAAATGTTGTGAGTATCCGAGTATTTTATTGATCTAGATTTGACTTCTGAATCACACCGAGTAACTGCAAACATCCTCCACAGTTAATGACTGATGATCAGACGTCCACTCACCGCCATGCCGCCTCCAGGTGACATCCAGCAGAGGAGCAACCACAGGGGAGCGAGGATCATCAAGTTTCCCTTCATCACTGCAGTCAGGTAACTGTTCACACTGCGTACACGGAACACACACACACAGTATATTCAAACACTGGCATGGCAAACGCTGTTTCATCAATTCAAATACACACACAAGACTCTTTGAGTTGATTCCAGACTCACCGGTCGTCAGGATGAGATGTCGAGCACCAAGTGAAGCCCTCTGGTCAAAGGTCTGACTGTGTGTGTTCAGGACGCATGGTCCAATATATATACACCTTTGTAACTGATGTAACTGATCAACTTCTCTTTTCTTAGAAAGTGACGCTGCAGTTAAGTATTGAAAGTTGCAAAAATACCAATGAAACAACAAAAAATGATTCTGTACCGAGATATATAAATATATATAGCTGAAGAGATCACACACATTGACCATGACATTTTGCATGACATGCAACAGAGCTCACCTGAATCAGAAAAATAATCTTGGGGAAACAGGGGTGGTGACATTATCTGATAATGAGTTATGAAAGTACATAGATACATCCAAAGAATTTATTTCGATTTGCAGCAGTGTTGACGCACGTTGACATTTATCATTTAAATGCTTGCTTAACCTGTACAAACCTGATTCTCCAAAAAATAACTCTCAAGTATCTCTTTCCAGCTATCCCTATGGGATCACTGATGGGCTGATGACGGATCACAAGTATGCACGATCAGATATATGGTGGTATTGTGGAGGAGATAAGTTAAGACTTAAGTTGGCTAAACGCTGGTTTGGTACCTGCGCTCTAGTTCATTTAATGATGCCTACGTACTTGCTTCCCATCATTTACCTGGTGGGTTACGATAAATAAAAATGTGGATTGGCTAAGATCTATTATAACCAACAACGCTTCATTAATTACACACGTGACGGATTCAGAGGCATCCATGAACCTGTAGAAAATCTAAAAGGAGGTTATAGTGTTCTGTTGTAATGAATGCTGAAGAGAAAAAGACCGACAGCAATTTGTATATACATTTAAAGGCTTCACGCGTCATGAGCTTGACTAACATTATGCTGTCCAATTTCAGAATATGTCCTTGAGTCCCCAGATAACCTTAAAATAAGAAAAGAGGTCATAGGTTTAGTGAACAGGGTGTAACTGATCAACTTCTCTTTTCTTAGAAAACTGAAGTGATGCTGCAGTTAAGTGCTGAAAGTTGCAAAAACACCAATGGAACAACAAAAATGATTCTGCACAAGTCAAACAAATGAACGAGGAAAAGTTCCACTGAAATAACAGAAGCCAAACTTTGAAATAACAAAGTGCAACATGATGTGTGGTTAAAAATATCAGAACAATAATAAACTAATGACTGAAGGCATTAGCATCAACCTTTGAGCGACCTCTGTGGGGAGTTCAGTCCACCACTGTGGGGCCAGAACTGAGAATCACGTCAATGACATTCGCCGTCGCATAATGACTTAGTCTAAGTCGTGTCCTTGTGTTCTCCTTCACATCTTTCCTTGAGACATTTTCCATGGAGGTCAAGGAAAAATGGTTAGGAAAGGACCCAAACTGTTACGTTCTCCCTCTCTGTGTTCTGTTGTCTCACCTTTCTCAGGTGTTCCTTATCAGTGATCGAGCCCACTGTCAACACTCTGAGTCTGGGGTGCCAGATACGAAACTCATCTGGCTCAAACACAGAGTGCTGCATTCATGGAAGATTGAAGTGTGGGATTTTCTCAGGTCAACTGCTGTAAAACAATCATTAAATAACAGTCGGTGCTCGCTCACCTCAGTCCTTCTCTGTCTCTCGATCACAGCACTCACTCCGTTCTGGACTCAGACGTAGAAGCTGCTTCATGAAATAAACCATGTTGAGCTCGTTTTGAACTTTATTTCTGTTCGACCTCTCCACTCCACTAGGTGCCTCTGTGTTCTGTGCTGTCTTTGCAGGTTCCAGGTCGTGGGAGGGTCATCTTCTTGATGAGACCTGTGCTGTGTCTCAATTCAGGGGCTACATGCTTCGGAGGACGCAGCCTCCACAGCCTTCGAAGGCGACTCCTTCTGAGGCTCCTTCGATGGCTGCATCAGCTGTTGTTAAATGAGACAGTCTAGCCCTCAAAGCTTTTCCTGGTTGCGTCACCAGATGCGCACCTGCCGTCAGTTGGTACTTTTAACGTAGCCGTTGAAAAAACGTAATAAAATATACGTAATTAATAAAAGTATAGGTAGTAATAAAAAAAAGTAATTAAATATTTAAAAAAAAAACAATATTTACATTTAAATGTGAATTCCTTGCTGCTTGATGCCGCCATTATTGTATGTTTCCCGGCACTGAACAGTGGTGCGCAAAGGATCTTGTTAGGGATATGTCAGGCCGTAAAGGATAAAGGGAAAAGAAGGCTGCATTTGAAGGAGCCTTCGAATTGGGACAGTCTTCGCACAGCGTTGTGACGTAATTGGCCTTCAAATGCGTCCTTTGAAGGATGCAGACCCTGAATTGGGACACAGGCCAGGATCCTGGTTTGGATCTCAACATAATGTTGTTTTACAGACATATAATAAAGAGTGTTTAAGATGATGACGTGAAATTGACATAAAAAAGCAGAATTATGTATTCTGTTAAGAAGCTTTAATTATCCCGAGGGAAATTGCTGTGCAACAGTGTCATGTCTCGTCATAAATGTTAAGTCCTGTCTTGTGTTAGTTAGGGTCAAGTCCACATGTATGTGTAGTCAGGGTCATGTTCCCCAGTCTCGTCTTGTCTGATGTCATGCACTTCATGTTAAGTCATCACTTGTGTTGTCTTGTTATGCACTTCCTGCTTTATTTTGAAATAACTCTTCCCTCTCGTTTCAGACACCTTTGCTTCCTGCCCTTGTGTGTTTCCCGCCACTGTGATTGCCTTCCCTTGCCCTGATTGTTTTCACCTGTGCCCTGTTACCTTGTGTCTATATATTGTCTGTGTTTCCCTTGTCCTGTGCCAGTTCGTCACGTCCCGTGTTTTGAGAACCAGCGTCCAGCTCCATGCGTAACCAGGTTTTGTGCTTTGTTCTAGTCACTTTTGTTTCAAGCCATGTTTTTGTAGATTTCCTTTGTTGCTTTGTGTCATTTTTCCTTAGTCAGGTTTTTTCCTCATAAGAGTGATTTTTCGTTTTCCTCGTAAGAGTGATTTTCTGTTTTTTTCCTGTAGTCAGTTCAGTAGTGTTTTTTCCTCCTTGCGAGTGATTTTCATTTGATACTTTGTCAATAAAGACTTTTTCCTTTAAAAGGACCGTGACTGAGTCGTGCATTTGGGTTCAGCCTCCAGCCCCCCCTTGTCAAACAGTTGCAATACAAAAGTGGTGAAGTAAATTGTGAGGAGTTTACCATCTTGCTCAACACCTGTGAAGAGGACCAGAACAAATGAGAGGTCAGACACGAGAGCTTTTACTATGTACAAGGGCACCCTGCTACCTGCAACATCTAAGCCACAGAGAGCAGTGAGGCGCAGAGCAGTTCCTTGTTTCTTTATTATATACAATAGTAGCGGTTATCTGACATGTGACTGAAACAGGGGCAGTCGAGCAAAGTATGTGGATTTGCTACTTCAAACTGGGTCAGTTTCACCATATCATTCACTTTTTCTCAGGTCTTGTATCATTCTCAACCTGATGTCGCTTTTCTTACAGGGAAAATTGCATTTAGGAGCGGTGTTTCAACTAAATCCCTGCTTTTTAGCATGTCTGCTATTACAGGTTTAATGCCTTCTTCTGCTTCTTTTGATATGGGATATTGTCGTACTCGTGGGTAATTTTGATGCCTTAACTCTATTTCCAATGATGGATAGTCTTTAATTAGGCCTACATCGGTGGGTCCCTGTGACCACAAGCTTGTGGGGACCCCCTCCAGAAGTTTTTGGTCTTTTTCTGATAGGGTAAGTATGCAGCTGTCCTCTGGTCACTCTGCATCAAGGTGGGTGGCTGGCGTCGCTGTTGTATAAGAGTTAAGGAGGGTTTTTGTTTTGCTTGTTTTTGTCCTTGACAACGCTATCTGCGTGCATTGCTTGCTCTACCGCTTCGGATCCAGTGTTTTTGTGGACCCATGTTTTGTCTATTCTTGACCTGATTTCGGGCCTTAGACCCCGTAAGAAATGCATTTTTAGCTGCTGTTGGTAGGGGCTATTTGCGTCGTTATTGGGTTGAATGCCGGAGTTAGCCTGGAACACTACTTCCAGTCTATATCTATAATCTGCAGGGCTTTCATCCTCCTTTTGTTGTGTTTCACCTATTTTTGAATAATCTACACGAGGTGGCCACATTGCTCATACACGGTCGTATAGGGCAGTCAGTGCTATTTGTAGGTCGTTGTCACCATGAGGTCTGGGGCCTCCGTTTGCATCTCGACCCATTAAAGTCTCCTGCTACTCTGCACCAGTCATTTTTCAGTACATCTCTCAAACAGTCATATGTCTCGTGTCCATTCAGCCTGTAGCTATCACATACACCGCGCATTTCTCGGATAAATTATTCAGCGCTTCCTCCTTGTGCGCTGGGGCGCACTATGTCGGAAGTGGCCTTTTTTTCTATCGTGTGCACTCCATGGGCGATATACTAGCATTGTAGGATTCGGATCTGGGATGTCCATCTGCATCCATAGCTTGTCCATATCGTGGGTTTGCCACTTGCACTAGTGGATACATATCGCCACGATCACGATCAGACGCATCATTGTCACTGGTGCTATCACTATGATCATTATCGTCAAAACCAGGGTCTGAATTTTTCTTCGTGGTCAGCTAGCATTTTTACAGGATATGCGCTCTTTTTTGATGCTTTTGCAAGATGCGGAATATGGTGGAGGATCATATTTTGTACTGGTTGACCGTGAGTTACGACGTTTTGCTTTTATCTCTTCCTCTTTATCTTTTTTCTTTTGCTCTAATTCACCCCTCCTTAGTTTAGAGAGGCGCTTTTTACGCTCACCCTCAATCCTCGGTGAGTCAGCCTTGTGTGTGTGTGTGTGTGAGGCCGCAGCTGCACCTCCTCCCTCTTTCTCTTCTCTCACTCCTACATTCTTTCTGCGACCTTGAGTTTCATCGTCTGGTTTTACGCCTATGCTCAATGCAGCGAGTTTTTGTTGAGCTTTGTGTAGTTTTTTTCTGCTCTCTTTTATTCCTTTCTCCATCCCTACGCTGACTTTCTTTTAGCCATTCATCACTTAGCAGGTACTCTTTTAACTTCTTTTCCTTTTTCTTTCCTGAACTCTTACTTATCTCTACCTTTAGGTTAACTTGCAGTCCGAGGAGTTCGCTCGTTTGAAACTTTCCCTCAAAACCATATCTCTTTTTCCATTTTAATGTAACTTTTCCGCTTCCTGGGAACTTTTGTTCCATCCATCTACTGTCCTCCGTGTGGTGTACGCTTTGTTTGCTTCCCCATATTTATTTTGGCTTAAATTTTGACCACTGTATTAGAATACGCAGTTCTTCAGCTCTGCCTTCAGTTACTTGTTGGGTTTCTAATTTGTATTAGCTGTCCGTTCCCTTATGGTTGCGGGGATAAACTGTGGGGGTTCGTTCATTATGAAACAAATAGTTTATCTCAGCGAAACTCCACTACTATTTCTCCAATGTACTCTTATCCAAAGTACTCATAAACTATTACTGTTTGCAGAAAAGTGTCTCACACATGAAGTGATAAGAGTGAAGTTCCTCTCCCAAGCTTCTACATCGACTAATACGATGCGGGGGAAAGCTTACTCAAACCACCGTGCGTACGTAAATTTTCTGCAAATAAAATAACAACAGAGTAGAGAGGGAAATCCTAGTCCCTTTTAATTACTCTTACTCTTTCATTCACTCTTTCTCATTCACACTTAGGGTCCATACGTTCACCCTTCCTGAATCACTAACTGGATTCTTGAATCGCTAACTGGATTCTTAGGAGATCGATACGTTGATCTCAGGAATTGGCCAAATTCCTACTTATTCATGACTTTCTGTTACGGTCAAAGTCTTAACACCAATCACTCCCTTTATGTGTCTGATACTCACCTCTGGACTCTCTGTAGTTCGGATGATTGACCAGAGATCCCTGGAGATCCGGTTCTAACCCTGGCTCGGATCCGAATTCACGGTCCGGGGCTTATCAGTCACCTGGTGACTGGCCGTCGACGGTCTGCAGGTCGGAGAGCTCCTCGTCAGGTTCCCTGATCAACCATCCGGCTCGAAGGGCCAAGATTTATGTGAGGAGTTTACCAACTTGCTCAACACCTGTGAGAGACCAGAACAAATGAGAGTCAGACACGAGAGCTTTACTTTGTACAAAGGGCACCCTGCTACTGCAACATCTAAGCCACAGAGAGCAGAGAGGCGCAGAGCAGTTCCTTGTTTCTTTATTTATATACAATAGTAGCGGTTATATGACATGTGACTGAAACAGGGGCAGTCCCTGTTTCAGTAAACTTAACAAAATACTGAATACATTAGTCATCGTGTGAGTGGTGAGAACATGTGGAATCCCTTTAACCTTCTAACAGTAATACAAGAGAGAGATAAAATAAGCTTGATTAACTAATTAACTAAAGCTTGATTAACTATTAACTAATTAAATAACTAACTATCTAATGGACAAAATTACAGTTAATACATAGGTATATACAATATACAACTATACACACTGTACGATTTGGAATAAAATAAGTACAAATAGTAAAACAAGTAGAACCAATAATGTGATCAAGTGAAATTGTGAAAAGGTGACATATGATAAAGTGACATTGAGCCCTCAGGACACAGTGTCTCCACCAGAGATAGAAGAGTTTTACAGTGTGATGGCCACAGGAAGAAAGGGCTTCCTCTGGCATCCTGTGTTAAATCGGGAATGAGTCTGTTGCTGTGGGTGCTTCTGTGCGAGGTTAGCACCTGTTGGAGAGGGTGGATATGAGGGTGGACTTGATAAAAACATCAAGTGTCTCCTGGAATCTCCTCCATGCTCTTGAGACTGTGCTGGGAGACACACCAAACCTTCTGGCAACAGCCCATATTGATGTCCCACCTTGGAGGAGTTGGACTACCAACGTCTGTAGGGTCCAGGTACTGCACCATGCTACCAGTAGTGACACTGACCCTAGCCAAATGCAAAACTAATGAGAAATTGGTCAGAAAAGATGAGGAAGGAAAAAATGTCAGTGGCTTCCACCATTCCTGTTTTCTCATTGTTGGCCCTTGAGTGTACCTGCTGTTAATTTAAATAACACCAAAAGAGATGAAAATGATTAATAACCCTCCCAGCTACTTAACTGACCAGATCAATATATACATATACATAAAAATTCTAGCCCTCGGACAAATGTAGTTGATGACCCCTGCTCAAAATGAACCCCCACCAACAGCCTTTCTCTAGCACACTATATATTTTAAATGTCATTCAATATTTTTAAGTCTTGTCAGTCTTCTTAGACCATGATCATTTTCTATTCTTCTTTCTTTCTGAATCGTTTTGCTGACTCGTCTTGATCTTGTTTTTTGGATTTCATTTTTTTGGTTTGTTTTAATAATTTTTTTCTGATCACAATTGCTACTCCTCCTCCTCTACGCTTCGGCCTCGACTTATAACGGAAGGTGAAACCTTCTGGTGAAGCCTTTCTGAAAGCTATGGGCGCGGTGTTGTCTTTTGACCATGTCTCTGTTAAGAGAAAGATGTCCAGATTGTTTCGTTCTATGAGGTCGCAGATCTTTTCTGGTTTGTTATTCACTGACCGACAATTGAGCAACCCCACCTTCACTGCTTTACCCTCTGATTTGTTGGTTTTGCTGGAAGGAAACGGTTGTAGTTTTTGTATACTGATCAGATATTCTGTCGTTCTGCACAGACGGTTCAGAGATATCAACATTTCTGGAATGACCAAATCCAGAATGTGATTCCTCTCGTGTGTTGGTTCAGTTACATGCTGAACAAGGTTATTGTTTTCCAAAAATTCAAGAAACTGGGAAGGAATATAACTGGGACTATCAACCCAGATATTGAAATCACCAGCCACAATGACGTTGTTGTAGTTTCTGTAATGATCCAAGAGACTTTGAAACTCTTGCATAAATGCCCTGAGTTCTGCCCTTGTATTATATGTTGGAGGGCGATACACATTGATGAACAGGATTGGCTCGTTCCACGTATCATGTTGTAGAAACTGTGGACAACATATTCAACGGTTGTTATGTTAGGTAAGTTATCAGCCTGTTGGTGCTCTTCATCCGCCTGATCACTCTCTTCGTCCTCCTGATCACTCTCTTCATCCTCCTGATCACTCTCTTCATCCTCCTGATCACTCTCTTTATCTCCCTGATCATCCCCTCCCTGCGGCTCACTTCCTGTCTCTTTATTTTGCTGTTCTTGTTGTTTTTGATGCTCAGCCTCCTCGGTTCTCTCTTGTTCTCGTTGACATCTAGCCATCTCGATTCTCTCTTGTTCTCGTTGACGTCTAGCCATCTCGATTCTCTCTTGTTCTCGTTGACGTCTAGCCATCTCGATTCTCTCTTGTTCTCGTTGACGTCTAGCCATCTCGATTCTCTCTTGTTCTCGTTGACGTCTAGCCATCTCGATTCTCTCTCGTTCTCGTTGACGTCTAGCCATCTCGATCTCTATCGTTCTCGGTGAAGTTCTAGCCATCTGATTCTCTCTCGTTCTCGTGACGGTCTAGCCATCTCGATTCTCTCTTGTTCTCGTTGACGTCTAGCCATCTCGATTTCTCTCTTGTTCTCGTTGACGTCTAGCCATATCTTTTTTCTCTGTTGACGTCTAGCCATCTCTTTTTCTCGTTGAAGTCTAGCCATCTCGATCTCTCTCTTGTTCTCTGTTGACGTCTCTAGCCATCTCGATTCTCTCTTGTTCTGTTGACGTCTAGCCATCTTGATTCTCTCTTGTTCTCGTTGACGTCTAGCCATCTCGATTCTCTCTCGTTCTTGTTGTTCCAGCCATGTCTACTAACATTTTCCTGCAATTAAAACAAGTGATATGTCAGTTAGCATCATTAAACGGTTGCCAACACAACATTTTACCCTGAAATAAGATTATGTAAAGGTTATATATATTAACTTATGGAAGTAATAACTAATTCTAACTTTAATGAGCTTTTGGGTTGTTTGTGAACTAGCTTGTTGTTAGCTTTGGTATCTCTAAGGATTATTTGCACATGGTGTGACGTAATTGATTGTAGGTCATTGTTACACTGCTACAATTTCTCCATATTCTGTTAAATAATATGGAGTGATCAATAGAAACCAACTGACTACCCAGATGGATGTTAAAGTTTCTATGGATCTTTTGATGACCATGAACATCAGTCAGTAAACTGACATGAACTCTGGCTGCTGTTCTCAGATCAGTAGAGGAGAGTATCTTCATACCTCAGGTTGTCAAACTGTTCTCTCAGTTCCCTGGTCATCTTCAGAATGGTGTTGGCTGTATCTCTCAGTGATTGGCTCGCTTCAGTCACATGATTCTTCTCGATCACCTCTTTCCAGTTGTCAACCGCCTCAGAAAGTGCAAACGCCAGTCCAACAGCTCCGCCCACCACCTGATGATGAATATGATCAATGCATGATTTATTTGAAATATTATCAGACTGATAGATTCAAGATAAAACTCATGTACATTTATCAAAATCAGAAAAACTATACATCTACTCTCTGTTACTGAATCTTACCATGGCGCCTCCTTTAAAGGCTGTTTTAACTGCAGTTGTTGACATCTGTTTGACCAGTTGTTTAGTTCCTTCAGCAATCAAAATTTTAAAACCTTTCCCGCTATGTTGAAAATGCAAAAAATGTTAAAATACCAGTAAGTACAATTGGCATTGTGTTGAGGGAGTTTGAACTCATGTTCATGCCAGATGAATGGTGCAACATGTCATGAAATTTGCTGAAGTCGATCTTCATCTCCAGTTCACTTCGTCTGGCCATAGCTCCCAGGAGTTCAGTCATGACGCCTCGGTCCACTTCATCTAGATCTGCAGAGGGACTATACTTCTTGATCTCTACCTTCAGTTGATCAAACAGCTTCTGGATTCTTTGTGCAATGCCGTTGCTCTCCTCTTCTATCTCCTTAGCTCTTTCATGGTGTCACTTGATAGAAAAGTGTTCAGTGAGTTTAGTAGCCACAGATACGGTGACACCTACACCTGTACACACTCCTCCTAACAGACCTAAAAATGGAGCAGCTGCTCCGCCGGTTAACAAAGTGGCTGCGCCGGCACCGAGTAGACATGCAGCACCAATCACGGACATTGAGTTGCCAATACATTCACCAGCGTTACATTTCTCCCTGAGTGACACCAGCTCATTGGCCAGTTTCTTCAGCTGAGTTGCACAGCGCTCCCTCTGATTGATCCAGGAGAACATCAGCTCCAGCAGCCGGTCAGCGGTGGCCATGATGGAGACAGTGAGATCAAGTCTGAAAGAAGACAGAGGACAAATTAGAGGACAAATAAACCATCTCCATGACAACAGAAGAAACTACCTGCTGACGAAGACCTTGTAAAACAAATGCTGTTAGTTCATGGTTGAACTTGTGTCTGTCAAATCTCGCTGCAATCAGTTGTGTGGTCTTGCTTCCTTTGGTCTTCAAATAAACTTGCATATTGAGCTCATCTTCCTTGACTGATTGTTGATAGCCTAGTATATTACAGATGGTACAGGTCATTAACAACTAATTAATGGTGAGGAGGACTTTAAAGAGTCCCACTGCATGACAGTGGAAGTATTTTGTGAAGAAATCAGACGGCTACCAGTTTATATTGGACAGGCTAACAAGGCCATGCAAGAAGGTCGTGTGGATGAATGAGAATAAGTCGAAGGAGGATTTAGATCCATATGTGGATCTGTGTCTGTGTAGGGGAGTCACTGCAGAAGTCCCCTGTGGGTCGTCGAGGTCACACGTGGAACAACACATGATGCATGGAAAAAGAGAGAAGCACACACCAAAGTCAGTCTTTCACTGATTGTGAGGGCTGCTACAGTCATCTATGTCCAGGCTTCACTGATTACTGTACAGAACCACAGCTTCAGAACTTTATTCAAAGTGGATCCAATTGTGTTCACATTATATTTGCTGCGTTTCCCTCTGATGTCCTCCTGCAGAGGTTGTGTTCAGCCATGTTCACTGGAAGGGAAACACTGACACTAACTCATGCACAACAAGTCAGGGCGTAGACAGAACTCTACTTCCTGTTTACATTTAAGACTGCATGTACTGAAGCACTTAGGGTGATGCAATGTAAATACTGATAAGCTGCAGTAGCAGATAGCAAATCACTGGAAGTAGAACCTGTTTGAGGTGAAATATAACAGATATAATCCTTTGAAAACTGGAACGCACATATAACCACACAGAATGCTGCAAATCAGATAGAGAGCACAATGGTTGAAGTAGAGTTGGCTCATGTGAACACACAAGATTAATGAAGCAATGAGCACTTGACTTTAGGTATGATGTGATGTGAACTATATAACTGTGTGAAGACTTGTAACAGTGTGAAATGTATTAAACTTTTAAAAATACAGTTGGAAAGATCTGTGACATAATGGTGTAAGAAAAGGTAATAAATGTTTTTTTTTAAAATGTATAATTACCAACAGAATATAATGGTGTCACCCAGTGAAGAATAAAACAAAGGGAAACATCTTGACCTCAGACTTCAGGAGTGTGGAAAATCACACCATTATGTCATTGAGAAAGTTTGACGAAAATAGGCTGGACATACAGAAACAGGCAGCACATATGAAATTTGCATAAGCGTATATAAGAAAGAGCCTGGAGTCAGTGAATTCAGTCCATCCATGGGTGACTCGGGCTCTTGTTGTCTGGAAAGATAATAAAGAGTTCATTCTGCTGCCAGTCCTGATGAATCCTGTGTGTTATTGCCTACTGAAGTAGAAAAAGACTATTTGACCTCATTTGGACCTGAAATTAGACCTGAAGTTACATCCAGTCTGGAGAAGATGAGGACTGAGAGACAACAAGTATTTAAATATTAATTTAAGCAGCAGTTAATAAAAAAAATCTCTGCTCAGAGCTAGAGTCTAATTCAAAGAACAGTCCAAAGACGAAGAATTCAAAGTTTCACCTCAAAAATAAACACAAAGTAGCTTCCAGTCTGAAGATCTTCAAAACAAAGGAGCACACTTACAACACATATAGTCCTCAAGTGCATTACATGACTGTGGTCTATTCCCGTTATGCGTGAGGCACCCCTAGACTGGGGCATAACACATATAAAGAAGTGTGTTCATAGAGCAGTTTATACTTTAACAGCAGATCACTCCATGCAGATATTTAGAGTTCCTTACCTGCAGCTGAAAGTTTAGTTGGATAAAGTTAGGAGAGGATCTGCTGACAGACTGACTGTCAACTGTTTGTTCCTCTGACTGCAGCTCACTGTATTTTTCTCTGCTCTTTAACTCAGCTCACTTGTTCTAAACCATGTGACTTCTGGTACAGGCGGAGCTGCAGTCAGAGATAGTTTTGGGAAGTTCAACTCTTTTTACTGACTCGGATCTTTTACTCTTGGACAGTAAATTGAACAGGTGGCGCTGTAGCCCTTTTGTGGGAATTGTAAAAAAGACCACGGTTCTCAGACACTTAAGACTGAAGGTAACACGGTTTGCTTCAGCTGACAAAGATAATTAACAAAGAAGACTAATTATGATTTCATGAATAAATAATGTATGCCAGGCGTCACGTGAGAAATGAATGAACATCACAAATCAGACATCATTCATTTCCTTGTTCGTTTCTCATTCCACAGCCTGAGTGGCTGTTTCCTGTCCTGCTCACTGTTGAGCTTATACATCCGCCTGCCATGTGGCGAGGGTACTATAAGGAGCCGGCTCTTTTAAGGCCCAAACGTTTTATTAATTATAATTATTATTTTATTATTATTGTCATTATTATTGCTATTATTTTTTTTATTATTATTTTATATTTTTAAATGTTATATTTTATTTGTTTTTTGACATTGTAAAGCACTTTGGTCAGTGCATGCTGTGTAAAAATGTGCTATATAAATAAAACTTAGTAACTATTTAATTCATTTATCACCCAAAATAATGCAAAAATGAAAACCGTACATTACATTAAAACCGTAAAGTACATACATGACATCAATTGTTTATCCTTTATGGCTTTATTTTACAAACACACTCAACCTTGAAAAAATACCACAAAATAAATTATACAGCATAAAAATAAAGACCTAATTAGGCACTAGCCACTTATGGCACTTATGTTTTATTTTCAGTTTTGAGTTTTATTTATTTTCAATTACCTTTCACACAAAAAAGTGGAGAAAAAAAAAAGTTTTTTCCCGCTATTTTTTTTCTTTTCCTTTTTTTAATTGAAAGCCGAACGTGATTGGTCATGATGTGTGAGAACAGGCATGGCACGAGGGAGAGTGTCAGGGAGAGGAGACAGTGAGGCACCGAAGGAAAAAGAAAACAACCGGCTCCTTAAATCGGCTCCCAACGAGGAGCCGGCTCACGAACCGGATCGTTCGTGACCGACACATCACTAAAACGCCACCCCCCACCCTCTTGTGTCCGCGTCCGCGAGGCTGACGTTGGGTCCGAGACTGACGTGAAGAGAGGAAAAAGTCACCGGGACTGAGGTCAGACAGTGTGTTACATTAGTGAATGAGTAAGAGGAATTTCAACATATAAGTTTGTTCACGTTAAACTGCGTGTACAGTAACGTTATATCACTACAGCGGTGACCCAGTTTCAACGTGCAGACCACAGCCTGTAACATTAACCTCAACTCTTGCTGTCAAGTTCTTCCTCTGTCGAGCTGCTGGTTCCGGTCGTAACGTGTCATTTTTATGGATTTATGATCTTGGTGTTGCTGCTTGGTTAAGTTACAGCTGGTTGATGTGTGCTGGCTGTTCATAGTCGCTTTACATCATCTGTTTGCAATAGTGACGTTCAGTAGAAAAGGGCAGGAAAGTTGGAGAAAGGATGTAATGATGTAACACAGGTTAATTCTTCATTTCTTTATCTGTGTTCCATATTTTTAAAGTATTGCAGAGCCAACAGCACGTGGTGCTGATGCGTTGGAGGCCATAATGCAAAAGTGCAGAAAGCTACCTAAATCTGAGTGACAGCAACAGCTGCTCAACTTTGGAAAGACAAATGGTGCTTCAATGTTTTTTAAATTGACCTACTCTTAACGTGACAGATATATAATATTTCAGATCTCTTGACATGAGAGTGCTATTCTTAAATAAAAAGTCAAATGTTTTCTTTATTGTCTATTTCGTTTATTTTATCTCCTCCATAATTTCCTTGTTTGAGAAATCAGTCTGGGCTCTTACGGGTTAATCAGTAGTCTATATGCTCGTATATATTTACAGTCAAACATTTTGATGCACCGTAGGCTCGATCAATCACCAATCTGTGTAGTAGTTTTGGAGGACAGTCTGAAGATGCTCCTGCACATTTGGTTAATAAGTTTTACAGTTTTTGAAGTGAGTAATGGACGTCATCATTTTCCTGTGTACTTCAGTTCACTTCAGTTGCTTTGATTGTCCCCTAAGAGAAACTTGTCTTGCAGACAGGTTAAGAATAGACAACTTTAAAAACATGCAATAAAAAACATAATCGCATTAAATTCATTATGGACGTGGACCTTAAAATCATTGTTTTATTTTATGGCCTTCCAGGCCTGCTAGGAACAGCTCCTTTTCCACTTAACCCTTACAGTGATCTTCAAGGATTTAAATGCTTGCTTAACCTGTACAAACCTGATTCTCCAAAAAAATACCTGTACCACTCTCAAGTATCTCTTTCCAGCTGTTTCCACTAAGATTATTCCACCATGGTTCACACCATACAAGGGGAATTATACTTGCCTGTCAAGGAAGCAAGGAATAAGCAGAGGACAAGACACAGGAGTCCTGATAGGTTGTGGTACTACAATGACAGTGAGCAGAAATCCCTATGGGATCACTGATGGGCTGATGACGGATCACAAACTATGCACGATCAGATGTATGGTGGTATTGTGGAGGAGATAAGTTAAGACTTAAGTTGCCTGGTTTGGTACCTGCGCTCTTGTTCATTTAATGACGCCTACGTTCCCATGAGTTCATGGGTTCCTAAACTGACGCCAGAAGAAATGCACAGAGTTAAACGTGTTAAGATAATACCCACCTCATTTGATTCTAGAGTCTATTTAGATTCCATTGGAGTCCCCAGAGGAGTCCCAGATGAGTTCAAACTAGAAACCAGGTGGCAGCTGGATTTGAATCATTCTTTACCCGGTGGCTTATGATAAATAAAAATGTGGATTGGATAAAATACATCTATTATAACCAACAATGCTTCATAAATTACACACGTGACGGATTCAGAGGCATCCATGAACCATTAGATAAAACTAGTCTGATGGCCTGGCAGAACAGAATGGCTTTAGACATGCTATTGGCTGAAAAGGAGACGTGTGTAAGATTTTTGGAAGCCTGTGCTGTACTTTCATCCCTAATAGCACAGCACCTGATGGCAGCATCACAAAGGCACTGGAAGGACTGAACCTCACTGTCAGAGAATTCAGGTACCACAGGTCCAATCACAGAGTGGATGGAAGCCATGTCTGGGAAATGGGGGAGCAGCCTAAAGGTACTGGTAATGTCTGTAGGAATCATGGTCACTTGTAGATGCTGTTGTATCCCATGTATGAGAGAATTGATACAGAGATTGAGTACTACTGCACTAACGAGACAGCAGTTGTTGGAGATGTGTAGAGGACATGTTGAGATTGGGCTCAGGAATGAGGAGAGGAGGCATGGAGAATACATTCAGCTCGTAGTTTAGTCTTTATTCCACAGCACAATGATAAATCTGTATAAAATCATTTAAATACATTTAAAGGCATTTGTTTTTTTCTTCGTCCTCAGGGACAGCACTCGGAGGGCCAGGGAAAGGCCCCCGTGACTGGGCCCGCTGAGTCAATCAGCCCGTCTGAGGACAAACTTATTTTTCCTAATCAGATTCATAAATGTACTCATATATTTGCTGTTGTCAGAATTCAGATTGATTAAGCGTACTGATGTGATTGTAATCATTATAAACATAGAAGTAGTAGTGACCGCAGGGGCAGCGCGGCCTTAAACAATCATACCCACAGTGAAGCAAGGTGGTAGCAGTAGCATGCTTTGGGGCTGTTTTTCTTTAGCTGGAACTGGGGCCTCAATCAAGATGGAGGGAATTAAGAACAGTTCAAGGTACAAGTCTCAACGAGCAGGGAATCAATATCCTAGATATTAACTTCTTTGTAAAATATGAGCAATGACTTTGATTGTCAATGGCATCATAACCAAACATATCATGGAAACATCATAAATCATCTGTTGCTAATCGGACTGCAAATAATAAATAATAATAATAAAGTGCTGAAAGTTGCAAAACACCAATGAAACAACAGAAATGATTCTGAACAAAGTCAAACAAATGAACAAGGAAAAGTTCCAGTGAAATAACAAAAGCCAAACTTCTACAGCTAAAGTGCAACATGATGTTGTGGTTAAAAATATCAGAACAATAATAAACTAATGACTGAAGGCATTAGCATCAACCTTTGAGCCTGACTTCTGTGGGGAGCTCAGTTCACCACTGTGGGGCCAGAAGTGAGAGGCAGCAGCATCCTGGGTTAGTTGCACAGGTCTGAAAAAAATGTCTAAAGTCTAAAAAAATGTTCATCTTTGGTTCAGTCCAACAGATGACAAACACTGGTGTAATGTTAATATTAGAGGAGCTGTAGTGATACGTGTACGACTTTAAAGTGGCTGTGCTGTTATTCTCTATTTTGGCACTTGGGGAATGATTCTTGTCCAATCAGATCACTCGGTCTGAACTTCCTGTTGTATAACAGACTATAATGGAACGTGCCTCCATCTTTGTAGACAGAACTTGAACTTTGGTGTGTGTGCTCCTCGCCGTGCAGGGTTTTCACATCACCTTTAATCTCTGAACGTACCCTTTGCAGAAAGTTTGGAGCCAATCAGGTTGCAGTATGGCACGGGAGACACTTAAACCTCTGATATATATTTACACGTTCATAGATTCTGGATATTTCACTGAGCTCATGAAGTAAGAATGGTTCAATCAGGTGAGGTTGAAGAAGAAGAAGTCTGACTGAGGAGGTTCACTTCAACCTCAAACAAACTGTTACCTTCCCCCTCTCTGTGTTCTGTTGGTCTCACCTTTCTCAGGTGTTCTTTATCGGTGACATCGGACAACACATTTTGATCATCAATAAATAGCGTTAGCTTGTTTTTAACGTCAGTTCATTGTGATGGAAATAATAACTAATAACTGTAATACATAATAACTACTCCCACCTTACATTTCTCAGGCTCATTTGTAAAGATAGATCTGTTCAGCAGGTGTTTACATCTGTCTACATGTGGTTCAGTGTTTGCCTCCGCTTGTAATAGTCAAAAATGCTGTTCATTTTCCAGCCCTTCATATATCAGAGCTGTAAGGCTGGTTGTTTGTTGTGTTCCAGTTCACACTGTCTAAAGTGTCTTTATAGTGTTAAACTTTACATCAGTGTTAAAGTGCACATCATTAATGCTAATACTTCATAACTTAGCATTCCCATATGTTATATTATACTGCAGTTTACTGCTTCTTTGCTTTCTGCTAATCAGCAGTTCACTGCAATGATGATAAGATTGAATCTAATTTGCTTATCAGAAATAATTGCATTGTATATGACACATGTACATAATAGTGGAAATCATGCATCTCTTAGGATTTTCATTTTTACTATTTTGTTTCATTTTATTCTTGGTATCATGTTTTTTTTTATGATACTTTAACACACACGTCACACACTCCACTTCTCTTATCAGTGCTCATATGTGCTGTTGAGTCTGAATCTAACCCTGCCAGTCTTGGGCAGTGACCAGTTAGCTTCACTTCAGCAACATCAAGCGATCCCCCTTTTGCACCCATGTCTTGTTTTTTTATTTTATTTTTATTTTGTAATTTGTAACATTTTATTATTTTATTTTGTGAGTACTTAAATCTAGCTTACGCATATTACCTAAACACACACACACACATATATATATGAATATATACAAAATTTTGTATTTTTCTACATTATCTATTATTATTATTTATTTATTTATTTATTTTATTATTATTATTATTATTATTGTTATTATTATTATTATTAAGACAAAGCTATTCAGTTCTTGCTGCGATGCAAAGGGTCAACCACCTTAAATCTTGCCTTAAGCTAGGGCGCCAAATTGGTTAGGGCCGGGACTGTGTCTGACTCTTGCCCTGTCGCAGCCATACATTATTACTGACACTGCAGTTAGCACAGAGAGCTTCAATAAAGTTAGTCAAGGTTGCCAAGCAACCAGGGTCAGCTGCAGGTCAGAGCAATTAACTGCAGCTGTGCTCTGTCTGGTGTGAGCGACTGCCGAGACAGAAAATCCCTAAATGAACCCCCTCCAGCACACTACATATTAAATATCATTCAATACTTTTAAGTTGTGTCAGTCTTCTTAGACCATGATCATTTTCTATTCTTCTTTCTTTCTGAATCGTTTTGCTGACTCGTCTTGATCTTGTTTTTTTGGATTTCATTTTCTTTGTTTGTTTTAATAATTTTTTTCTGATCACAATTGCTACTCCTCCTCCTGTACGCACCGGCCCTCGACTTATAACGGAAGGTGAAACCTTCTGGTGAAGCCTTTCTGAAGCTTTGAACGCGGTGTTGTCTTTTGACCATGTCTCTGTTAAGAGAAAGATGTCCAGATTGTTTCGTTCTATGAGGTCGCAGATCTTTTTTCTGGTTGTTATTCACTGACCGACAATTGAGCAACCCCACCTTCACTGCTTTACCCTCCTGATTTGTTGGTTTTGCTTGGAAGGAAACGGTTGTAGTGTGTAATGATCAGATATTCCGTCGTTCTGCACAGAGAGATCAGAGATATCAACATTTCTGGATATGACCAGATTCCAGAATGTTATTCCTCTCGTGTGTTGGTTCAGTTACATGCTGAACAAGGTTATTGTTTTCCAAAAATTCAAGAAAACTGGAAGGAATATAACTGGGACTATCAACCCAGATATTGAAATCACCAGCCACAATGACGTTGTTGTAGTTTCTGTAATGATCCAAGAGTACTTTGAAACTCTTGCATAAATGCCCTGAATCTTGCCCTTGAAATATACGTTGGGGGGCGATACACATTGATGAACAGGATCGGCTCGTTCCACGTATCATGTTGTACAACTGTGACCACATATTCAAAGGTTGTTATGTTAGGTAAGTTATCAGCCTGTTGGTGCTCTTCGTCCTCCTGATCACTCTCTTTATCTCCTGATCACTCTTTTCATCCTCCTGATCACACTCTTATCTCCCTGATCACTCTCTTCAACCTCCTGATCACTCTCTTCATCCTCCTGATCACTCTCTTCATCCTCTGATCACTCTCTTCAACTTCCTGATCACTCTCTTTATCTCCCTGATCATCCCCTCCCTGTGGCTCACTTCCTGTCTGGTTATTTTGCTGTTCTTGTTTCTGTTGACGTCTAGCCATCTCGATTCTCTCTTGTTCTTGTTGACGTCTAGCCATCTCGATTCTCTCTTGTTCTTGTTGACGTCTAGCCATCTCGATTCTCTCCTTGTTCTTGTTGACGTCTAGCCATCTCGATTCTCTCTGTTCTTGTTGACGTCTAGCCATCTCGATTCTCTCTGGTTCTTGTTGACGTCTAGCCATCTCGATTCTCTCTTGTTCTTGTTGACGTCTAATCATTTCAATTCTCTCTTCTTGTTGGCGTCTAGCCATCTCGATTCTCTCTCGTTCTTGTTGTTCAGCCATGTCTACTAACATTTTTCCTGCACATAAAACAATGTAAGTTCAGTTAGCATCATTAAACGGTTGCCAACACAACATTTACCCTGAAATAAGATTTATTTAACGGTTATAGATATACTTATGGAAGTAATAACTAATTCTAACTTAATGAGCTTTTGGTTTGTTTGTGAACTAGCTGGTTGTTAGCTTTGGTATCTCTAAGTGATTATTTGCACATGGTGAAGTAATTGATTGTAGGTCATTGTTACACTGCTACAATTTCTCCATATTCTGTTAAATAATATGGAGTGATCAATAGAAACCAACTGACTACCCAGATGGACGTTAAAGTTTCTATGGATCTTTTGATGACCATGAACATCAGTCAGTAAACTGACATGAACTTGGCTGCTGTTCCCAGATCAGTAGAGGAGAGCATCTTCATACCTCAGGTTGTCAAACTGTTCTCTCAGTTCCCTGGTCATCTGTAGAATGATGTCGGCTGTATCTCTCAGTGATGGGCTCGCTTCAGTCACATGATTCTCTCGATCACCCTTTCCAGTTGTCAACGCCTCAGAAAGTGCAAACGCCAGTCCAACAGCTCCGCCCACCACCTGATGATGAATATGATCAATGCATGATTTATTTGAAATATTATCAACTGATAGATTCAAGATAAACTCATGTGCATTTATCAAAATCAGAAAAACTATACATCTACTCTCTGT